>APFE030619781.1:426844-452708 GCA_000404065.3 Pinus taeda
CCAACAATCTCCCCCTTTGGACTTGATGGCAACAACACCAAATCACTCTCCCCCTTTGACATCAAGGGCAAAGGGCGGACCAAGATACTCTCTTTCTTTGATAAACATTATGTTGTCCATACTCCCCCTAAGTACCTGCTGAGGTCTCTGAATGAGCTCCCCCTTTGTATATGCCAATGTGTACCAATCTGTCCATGCTCCCCTTGAGTACATGCTGAGTCTCTGTACTGCTGAAATGTGATGTTCATGCTCCCCTTGAGCATAAGCAAGATCTGCAAAAAGATGTTCTATAAGAAGAACATGACTCTATACATTATACTAGATCTTCCTATCACCAAAAGATTCAATACATACATCCATATGATGACCAAATACATTACATCTTCATCCCAGGCATAGTGGGGAAATCATCATAGGCAGTTTCATGACCTTGACACCATAAAAGAGATAAAACAAGAACATTACATTATCCATCCCAGGCATAGTGGGGAAACCAACATAGGTCGTTACATGACCTTGACACCATAAAAGAGATACATGACATAGAGACGAAGTATCAAGACTTATGAGAGTCACCAACAACTGATAGCAACAGCATCTGTTAATCACCATTCAGATCAAGATTTCCTTCTATTCTCTCTCTGCCTTTGTTCTTCCTGAAATCAACAATAGTTGTGAACTAGAACCAAAAGCTTCTAAGATAATGCCAACAATGCATCATTAGAAGTTAATCTACTCCCCCTGAAGTTTTTCCAGATGGTCTCTATTATCAGACCCATATCAGACTCATCTCACCCTGAGTCTGGCTCACTGAAATTATTCAAACCGACATGTACGCGACTGTATCCATAGGAACACGCGTATATATGCAGATATTCCTCATAAGACTCGCGTATAACTACTTCCAGATCAGCAACCTGTAAAATTCGTATGACAGGGTATGACTGCATATTGATATCAGCTCATCATATAAAATCATTCACATTATATCATATGTGTATAGCCATCTTATCAACAATATCATCCATGTATCATCTGTTGGGAATATCTGCATCAATCAACATATAGATAAGAACTCATCATCTTCATGTCTCCAACTACCAGCTTTGTGTATCCAGCACTGCCATCAGCATCAACAATCCTCATTCATAAGGTCTCCAAGTACTATAGGAATCCATCAATCCACAAATATGATCTGAAAATCAACTATGTAACCCCAAGAATCATATGAGATGGACAACTCATAACCACATCATAGCAAGATATATCATTTAGCCATATAAGTATCATCATCAAGGACTATTAACCATAATGCCAACAATGCTTTGTTAAAGGCATGTGCTTCCCCTCAACAAGTGCCATCTGTTTGCTGTTAGATCTGAACATGCATATATCAACAACAAGTATCAAGACATTATCATCATCAAGTTAGGATCAAAATACTTCTAAACATCTTACAAGAATCAAGACATTTCCACTCATCCCCAGCAGACTGTAACTATAATAAATAGAGAAAATAATGGACTGAAACATGTCAGACCCCTTTTCTGAGCCTATCCCCACTGCTTTTCTTCAGACTGACATATATGCGACTTTGTAGTGTATAACTCGCGTATATACGCGACTTTCATTTATGAAACTTGCGTATGAGATTTAGGGCACTGAAGATTAACACTTTCAGCTCCCCCTGAGTCAGTTATGTCTATGCTGTGCTGAGTATCCTGTGCTGTGCCACATCTTTCTGACTGTACTTCCTTCTTCTTCCACACCTTCAAGCAGGTTGATGTTTTCTCCTTTTGGTGTGATGTCCTTACTTTGTTCCTGCAATCCCTTGCTATATGTCCAAGCTTGTTACATGCATAACATCTTACATGTTTCATATTCCTCTTGTAGCAATCAGCAGCCTTGTGACCATACATATTGCAAGCAAAACAATATCCATTAAAGTACCTTGAATGAGATGATCTTTCTGCATAATGGTCTTGAACCCTTCTTCTTCTGCATCTAGCTGCAACATGTCCAAGATTATGACATACATAACATTCAATATTATTCATCTGAGTAAATGGTCGACTATTACTTCCATAGTAAGGAGTAAAAGATTTTCTTTTAAGAATTTCTTTTCTTGGTTGTTGATGGGGTTGACTTCTTAGCTCCTTGTTGATCATTTTAGATTTCTCTTGAGAGTTCCTTGCTTCACCTTGTGAACTAGATTCACCTTCAGCCGATTCACGAAAACCAAGTCCAGTCTTGATAGCAGGAGACCTTTGACTACTAAGGATATCATCCAAGACTTTAGTACTATCTTGAAATCGTAATAGTTTATGCTTTTCTTCTAATTTACCTTTCAAGATCTTTAGCTCAACTTGATGTTGCTCTTCTTTTTCAAGACATTGCTTCTTCAAAATTTCTTCTGACTTTCTTCCTTCTTCCACTTGTTGCCTTAGATTGAGTATCTCCTTTTCTTGTTCTTCATTTACATTCTGCAGCATTTGACGAACTATGGAGGCACATTCTAGCTGTGATTCCTGTTTTTCAATAGTTTGGAGCAGATCTTTATTCTTCCTTTTGGCTTCTTCAAGTTCTTCTTTTAGTGAGCGGGTTGTAGCTTCAAGACTTTCATAATCATTGGATCTATCTCTGAGATTCTGGATTGTTGTGTTGTTTTCATTGACTTCTTTCCTTAGAGATGTTACTTCATCATGCATCTTTTGAAGTTTGTCCTTGTAGGACTTCCTTATCTTTCTTTCTTCCTCTGGTTTGTCATGTAGCAACTTTAGATATTTGTCCGTGAATAACTTCAAGTTGGCTTTCAGTTTGGTAGTTTCTTCTTTGAAGTCGCATTCCATTTTGTTCAATAGATCTTGTTGATATTTGATTGTGTCTGAAAGCCTTTTAATTCTGCCTCCATTTGATATCTCTCTTGTTCATTCATAAGAGAAAGTTCAGTTGTTTCACATTCCCTTTTGTTCAAAAGATCTTGTTGATCTTTGATTATGTCTAAAAGCCTTTAAAATTCTGCGTCTATTTGATATCTTTCTTCTTCACCCATAAGAGCAAGTTCAGTTGTTTCGCTATCACTTTCATCTATTCCATATGGAAAGATAGCTGGAACATCAGAGGATAGCAAATTCATACCTGATAGTTCCTCTTCATCTGATTCTGAATCTGAAGAGCTTCTTATGCCTAATCCCCAATCAATTCTCCCATTGTCATAGTTCTTCTGAGATGTCTTCTTCTTCTTCGGTGCTTTCTTCTTAAGCTTCTTTCCCATTGTTCCACGGATCTCCTTCAAGCGATCAAGCTTCTACCAAAGGACCTGCTATGATACCAATTGTTGGAAATAATACTGAGAGGGGGGGTGAATCAGTATTATCAGATCAGTAAAACTTTTTCATTTTCTTACTCAGATTCATATGCGCAACTTCAGTTAAGGATATTCGCGTGTATACGCGACTGTGTCTAAAGAAACTAGCATATATCCAGATTATTTATAAGTCAGATAATCCATTACATGTTGATCTTTAAATAATGCATCAGAACTTCATTGACCATATGAACAGTAAATAGAAGCAATAAACAAAACAGATCATCACACACAAGAAGCACACATGAACACCATGATATAAGGTGGAAACCCAATGTGGGTGAAAACCACCTGCTGCAATTTGTTTCTATCTTCCTTAAATAAGAAACTTCTTTTACAATGTACTGGTGCAGTCCTTTACCAGTACGCAGGCTGCAACCTGCAGAGAGCTATAACTCTCTCTCGTTCTCCAGCTTCTCCTGGAAGGGAGCTACAACCCCCATAGTTCTTGTACTAGCTAAGATACTATTACGTAGGCACCGACCTACAATCTTCTCTCCTCCAGGTACCACATTTCATAAATTTTCAGACTGGATACACTGAAACACAACTCTAAATCTGAAGGCCACGTTTCATCCAATTTTCATACTGGACCCATCAAAATCATTGAAGCAATCAATCAACACTAGCATTATCAATCTCTGAATCACCCAATACTGAATCTCTGAACCCTGTCAACAAAAAGTAGTCACCAAAACATAGAGCAGAATCATGATCTCTGCAATACTATTCAGAACCAACTGTATCATCAAAATCATGCATTAAAGTGCATACACTACTTGGACAAACCAAACCCGCGTACATACACACTTTTACCAAAGCCAACCCGTGTATAGATCTATAAATATTCAATAATGACTTGCAACGATTTCGAACTTAAGTTATACCCAGTTCAGATCATTACATGCGTCAGTATACAGATCTAGAATAAACATAATCAATCATATAGAGATAGTTCATTTCAAACCATTTGATCCCGATCTATCCTTAGATCTTGTTCTCCAGCAACTTGTGAGATCCCTCCTTAGCTTAGATCAAGCAACCCATAACCTGCATACTGGATCTCATCCTTCATCAGATATTCAAGACTTTTTCCATACATTTGCCTAATGATCTTCTTCTCCTTTTATAGTCTTAGGCCTTGCTCAATACCATGGTCCAAAACCATAACAAACCAATACCATCAACTCAATACTAGGGATCAACACGATTGACGAGACGCCATGGTCCAAAACATAGGTTCAAGTTCCAAGATCTAACTGCCATGGACCAAAAGAATGATCACCAACATATACGCACTTTTGTAATGTATAACCCACGTGTATACGCACCTGCGTCTAGATGAACCTGCGTATATGTCTTTTTCTACTTTCTAAGTGCCTGAACTGAGATCTGTTACCAAAGAAGGTTGCCATCAAGGACAACACCTGTGCCATAACTCCAAACCTGTGCCATAATGCCAACATTCGCTTTACTGAACCTGCGTACAAATCTATAAAGGACAACACACTCTTCCAGATATTCAATCACTAATTAACCCAGATTATCAGACTTATAGATCAGACAAGCGCCACATCAAGAAAATCAAAATCATACAGAGATACTATCATTTAGGCTTAAAGATTATGACCCATGAATAGACCTTATCCGCTAAGGTTCCTCCTTCCTTTAGATCCAGATCTGCGTCACCATCCAATATACCCAGCTCTAGCACTTTATCAGATCTTCAATAATAATCCAGATGGTAATTTGTCACAAGATCTCCTTCCTCTTTTATAGTCCTAGGCCTTCCCCAATACCATGGTCCAAAACCATAACATTTCAATACCATGAACCCAAAACTAGGGATTGACACAATTGACGAGATGCCATGGTCCAAAACATAGGTTCAAGTTCCAAGATCTAACTGCCATGGACCAAAAGAATGATCACCAACATATACGCGCTTTTGTAAAGTATAACCTGTGTGTATACGCGCCTTCGTCTAGATGAACCTGCGTATATGTCTTTTTCTACTTTCTGAGTGCCTGAACTGAGATCTGTTACCAAAGAAGGTTGCCATCAAGGATAACACCTGTGCCATAGCTCCAAACCTGTGCCATAATGCCAACAGATACGATAGGTAAAAAGAAATATGAAACCAATGCCAAGGCTATCAATACATTGTTGGGAATTCTATCACAATCAGAGTTTGTCAAATTTATGTAGCTCAAATCTTCCAAAGAAATATGGGACAAAATCATTTTAAGCTACGAAGGAGACTCTCAGGTAAAACATGCTAAACTACAAACTCTCAGAATTCAATATGAAACTCTCAAGATGCATAATGATGAAAGTATAGCTAGTTACTTCTTATGTATAGATGAGATTGTTAATTGCATGAATAATCTGGGTGAAGAGGTAAAGGAAGTTACCATAGTTGAAAAATTTTTAAGATCCTTGTTTGCTAAGTTTGAATCAAAAGTATCTGCCATAGAAGGAAAGTAGGATCTATAGACTATTACTATGATACAGCTGCATAGAATCTTAACTACCTTTAAGATGAGAAAAGGAGGTCCATCAAATATGAGAGAAGCCACATTTAAAGCTTCAGCAAAAGGAAAAGAAGAACCCAATGAATTAGGACATCTTTGAGAAGAAGAAGAGGAAGTAAACTTTGTCAAGAAGCTTCAACAGGGTTCCAGAAGATTCAGAGGTAAACTACCTTTCAAATGTTTTTCTTGTGGTAGAGTCAGTCATTATGCTGCCAAATGTTCCCATAAAGATAAATATGATAAAGGGAAGGAATCTACAAAATGGAATAGAAAGCAAAGTGTAAGTAAAAATAGCTACTATACTCATGAAGATAGTGATGGTTTATCAAATAGTGATGAAGATGAAAATTGTAATGACTATAGACTTCTAATGGCTTATGAAGATGATGATTTTTTGGATGCTTTAGATGAAGATTACCTTTATGAAGAAATCTCTAAACTCAAAATCTATCTAGAAGAAAAGAATGTGATTATAGATACTTTGACATACCAACTTGCTGAAAGAGAAAAACACAATGAAAAACTAGAATGTGAAATTGTGGGTCTAAGAAAAAATCATGAGAAAACAAAAGCTCTCAATCTTAGATTTGCTAAAGGATTAGAAACATTAAATGAAATTATCAAAGTGCAGCATTCTCCTCTGATAAAGACAAGTCTTGGATATATTGAAGAAGCATCTCAAGCACGAAACCCATCAACCTCCACTAAAAGCTATCTTGATGCAGTAAAGAGTAGTGAACAAGTTGACAATCATCAGCAAAGGCATAAAGCAGACCACCAGGTAAATTAGGCTCAATTTACTTCAAGGATGAATAGAAGCCACAACCAACCTCAGGTAAATCATACTCAATTTACTTCAAAGATGAATATCAATAGAAACTACAATCACCAGGTCAGTATATTCGATAATCGCACAAAATTCTTTAATGGTCAATGTTTCTCATGTCATAATTTTGGACAGAAAGCTACTCAATGTGTTGCTTACAAAACCATCATGACTAGAGAAGCATGAAATAAAAGGAATGTATAGGGATCAATAAAAGTTCCTATAATAACTTTTCTCTTCTAGAAAATGAAATAGAATGCTCAATTTCTAACAACTTTGGCCATGAAGAATCTAAATGTAGGAGTAAATTTCTGCAAATATCTCAAAAGGAGCAAACTCCATTAAATCCCAAAATATGGAGAAAGAAAGAACCACAAACAGAAAGATGTGGTATAGCCTTGTATGCAGAAGGGCAAGAAAACTAGTGGTACATTGACAATTGATGCTCAAAGCACATGACAAGTGACAAAGAAAAACTACACTCATATAATGGCTTATAAAAGGAAAAGAGTGTCTCATTTGGAAATGACACTCCTGTTGTCATAAAAGGTAAAGGCTCTATTTTCTTGAAAGAAAAAGTTAAAGCTGGGAATGTTATGTATGTTGATGGCTTAAAGCATAACTTGTTGAGTGTGAGTCAAATGTGTGATCAAGGAAA
Source organism: Pinus taeda (assembly GCA_000404065.3). NCBI lineage: Eukaryota > Viridiplantae > Streptophyta > Pinopsida > Pinales > Pinaceae > Pinus > Pinus taeda. The sequence continues at coordinate 434,230 of APFE030619781.1, forward strand.
TGAAGTAGTGTTTCGATCAAATGGATGTGTTGTTTGTGAGCTTGATACAGGAGAAACCGTGATTAAAGGTACAAGAACTCCAAACAACCTATACATACTCAAGGGAGGACAACAACAGTGCTATCTAAACAAAAATGATGAAAACTGGCTATGGCACAAAAGATTGGGACATCTAAGCTTTTCTCAAATAAGAAAAGCATGCAGATTCCAGGCTATTTGTGATCTTCCAGATATCAACATTCCTAGAAATACTATATACAAATCATGTCAATTCGGTAATCAAACCAGATCTCAATTCATCGAAAAGGATGGGTCAGCTAGTAAGCCTCTTGAACTTGTTCATACTGATTTATGTGGACCATCAAGGAAAAAGTTACCTCGTGGAGAAGAATACTTTATATTGTTCATTGATGATTTTTCTAGAATGTGTTGGATAGGTCTTCGAAAGCATAAAGATGAAGCATCTGAAAAAATTTAAAGCATTCAAAGCTTTGGTTGAAAATGAATCAGACCACAAAATCAAATGCCTTAGATCTGATCGAGGAGGGGAATTTACCTCGGATGAGTTCTTTGACTTTTGTGAACAACATGGAATAAAAAGGCAGTTCTCCACTACAAGGACTCCTCAACAAAATGGAGTGGTAGAAATAATGAACAAAACTGTTCAACAAATGACTCGGGCTATGCTAGATGAATCTGGAACTCCTACAACCTTCTGGGTTGAAGATGCATTTTTCGTCGTCACTATTCTCAACCAAGCAAATGTTTAGGTAAACAACACTCAAACTCCACATGAACTTTGGTATGGAAAGACTCCTACTGTAAAGTACTTCAAAGTTTTTGGAAGAAAATTTTACATCAAAAGGACTGATGAGAAACTTGGTAAGTTTGAACCTAGAGTAGATGAAGGTATTCTTCTTGGCTACTCTTCCCGAAGTAAAGGATATAAATGTTATAATAAAAGACTTGGGAAAATTATTGAAAGTATTGATGGTGTAGTTGATGAAGCATGCAAAAATCCAAAACAGATAAAAATCGAAGATTATGAAAATGAAGAAGATGAGGATCATTTTCCCACATCAAATCACACTGATTCTGAAGAAGAAACCAATGAAGCACCATAGGAAGAGATAACGATAGAAGAAAAGACTCCGTCCAGGTACATTCAGAAAAATCATCCAAAAACTCAAATTTTAGGGGGAAAAGGAGTAGGTGTGCAAACAAGAAGAACTATTGTCGAAGCCTCAAGCTATCTAGCATTACTATCTTCCACTGAACCTCAAAATGTAAATGAAGCATGCAGAGATGAATGTTGGGTCAAGGCCATGAATGAAGAACTTGAGAAAATTGAAAATAATAATACTTGGGAATTAGTTCCTAGACCTCATGATGAGAATATCATAGGAACTAAATGGATATTCAAAAACAAGCTGAATGAAAATGGATAAGTCATTAGAAACAAGGCTAGACTTGTTTGTAAAGGATATGCTCAACAAGAAGGTATAGATTTTGAAGAAACGTTTGCACCTGTTTCTAGACTTGAAGCCATAAGAATGTTTCTTGCTCTTTCTAGTTTTCAAAAATTCAAAGTATACCAAATGGATGTAAAATTTTCCTTTCTTAATGGAGACTTGGAAGAAGAAGTCTATATTGAACAACCAGAAGGATTCATTCTTGGAAATGATGAAAAACTTGTATGCAAACTCATAAAGGCTCTTTATGTTACAAAACAAGCTCCAAGGGCCTGGTATTACCGTCTCGACAACTATCTCCACCAATAGGGTTTTTCAAAGGGGTCAGCAGATAGCAATCTATATACAAAGATTGACATTGGTAAATTACTAACAATTGTTGTTTATGTTGATGATATCATTTTTGGTAGCAATGAAGAATCCATGAGTCAAAAATTTACTTCAGTAATGCAGCAAGAATTTGAAATGTCCTTGCTTGGTGAGCTCACCTATTTTCTTGGTCTACAAGTTCAACAAAATAAAGATGGGATTTTTCTCTCACAAACCAAATATCTCAAATAGATCCTGAAAAAGTATGGCAAGGAAGATTCTAAACTAGTACGTACCCTAATTGTAATAGGATGCAGTCTTAGCTCAAATGAAGAATTAGCAGTAGTACATCAACCAACTTACAGATCCATGATTGGTAGTTTTCTTTATCTAACAGGTACCCGACCTGACATTATGCATGCAGTAGGAATCGTTGGAAGATTTCAAGCAAATCCAAAGGAATCACACCTTCAGGCAGTCAAAACAATTTTCAAATATATTCAAGGAACACAAGACTTTGGTTTATGGTATCCTAGAGATACATATCTTACACTTCATGCATATATAGATGCAGATTGGGCAAGAAGTGTTGATGACAGAAAAAGCACTAGTGGTGGTGCATTCCATATGGGTTCTAGGTTAGTGTCTTGGTTCAGCAAGAAACAAAGTTCAATTGCATTATCTACATCTAAAGCAGAATACGCGGCCACTATATCTTGCTGCACACAACTACTTTTGATGATGCAAACATTGCAAGACATTTAGATCACATGTACTCCACCCATCTCCATTTTATGTGATAATACAAGTTCCATCAGTATTTCAAAGAATCGTGTCATGCACTCCAAGACCAAGCACATACCCATCAAATATCATTTTCTACGTGAACAAGTGCTTGAACAAAACGTCAAATTGGAGTATGTTCCCTCCAAAGAATAGGTTGCTAATATATTCACTAAACCACTGCCTAGAGAGACATTTGAATATCTCAGACATAAGATGGGAGTAGTTGCTACATCATCCTACTGTTAAAATCCATTTTTTTAGAGAAAGTTTGGTATACGCGAATTTCATGAAGCATAGTCGCATACATACGCTGGTTTCTATGGGTACAGTGGCATATATGTTGGTTTGAAGAAAAGCAGTGGGCCAGACTTAGGAGAAAGGCTTCTGATATGGTTTAGTGAAATATCTGCTCTTCTTGATGATGGTTACAATTTGTTGATGACATGTGGAAATATGTTGGCTCTCATAAGTCGTTGATAACTTGATGTATATATGATTGATGATGATGCCTTGATAACTGTTCTGATATATGAAATGATCAGATCTAATAGTGAACATCTGGCATAGGTTCAGGGGGAGCATATTCTTCTAATAATGAATTGTTGGCATTATCTTAGAAGATCTCGATACAGATTCACATAATTTTTTTTTATTCAGATGGAACAGGTTCAGGGGGAGAACATGGTTGTTGGCCTGGATGCTGATAGATAGATGTTGTTGATGATAGTTGCTAATGACTATCATGGTCTTGTTTAAGATATTTGGTCTCTGTTATATATGTCATGTATATCATTTGATGTAAAGGTCATGAAAAGACCTAATTTGTAACCCCACTATGCATGGAATGGATGATGTAATGTTTCTTGTATAAACAATTAGTATATCCCCACTTGGTTGGGTGGATGAGTCAAATTTGGTATATCCCCATTTGATTGGGAGATGGATGTATGTATGAGTCTTTGGTGAAGGAAGGTCATTGGTGATGTATGTATAGAGTCATGTTATCTTTTCTCAGACCTTGCATGTACTCAGGGGGAGCATGCCCCTTTGCCCTTGATGATAAAGGGGGAGAGTGACTTGGTGTGGTTGTTGCCATCAAGTCCAAAGGGGGAGATTGTTGGCATTATGATACAGTTATTGTCCTTGATTCCAACTCACTCAGATGATAGATCAAAGTACAGTAGGTTAACAACACAGAGTTACAGATTAGACTTCACAAAATGAAGAAGATAGGTATACGCAAGTTCACCATTGACCAAGCTGTGTATACATGCGGGTTTACTGTATACAAGCCATGTATACGTAAACACACACTCTCACAAAAGGAAAAGTGCATATACCTTAGAAAACTAAGTTTTTGGTCCATGGTATTTTGATCCATGGTATAGGTCCAAGGTATCTGGTCCGAGGTATTGACCCTAGGTATTTGGTCCAAGGTATTGGTCCTCAGTGTTTTTGGTCCATGGTGTTGAGAAAGGACTAAAGCTATAAAAGGAAAAGAAGATCATTAGGCTAAGGTGTGAAAGTATTGAATATCTGATGAAGTGTGAGATCTAATATGCATGTTTTTGACTTATGGTGTTGTGCTTGATTTGAACCAAGGATGAACCTTAGCGTTTGATGAAGGATAAGATCTAATGATGTATCAGGATCTTAAGGCTTGAAGTGAATTATCTTTATGTTGTTTGATCATGTATCTGAATAACGAGCACATGTTGTAGTCTGTAAATATGATGATTTTGGTATGACTGAAGTCTGGAATAGTTGTAATGTTTAAAGCATTATTTACAGATCTATACGCAGGTTCACTTTAGAAAATGCACGTATACATGTTGGTTCTGCATATCAAAACAATGTATACATCATAAATTTTATTTGCAGAACTGTACGTTGGTTCGCTTTGAGGAAAGCATGTATGCACGCAATTTTGACACATGGAAGTAGCGTATACCTTATAAAATATGTTTTAGCTACTTTTGTTTGTTGTTGCAGTGTTTTGGGTTCTAGCTTGGTTTTTGGTTACTGTATTCTGGTGACAGCATTTTGAAAGATCAGATTGATGGGTTTCCAAAGTGATTGGTTTATTTGGTTGTGGTTGGTTCAATAGGAGATTGGTTGATGTAGATATATTTGATGATTGAATGATGTTGTTGATGGATCCAGTTTGAAAAATTATGAAACGTGGTCCTTGGAAGAAAAGAGAAGGTTGTAGCCTTATGTAGGCTAGCACCTACTTACTAGTAAACATATCAGCTAACACTAGAGCTAGGGCATTGTAGCTCCCTTCCAGTAGAAGTTGGAGAACAAGAGAAGGTTGTAGCCTTCTACAGGTAGAAGCCCACATATTGGTATAAGACTGCATCCGTACAAAAATTGTAAATGGATTTTTCTTATTATTAAAAGAAGACAGAGGTGACAACAGTGGGTGGTTTTCACCCACATTGGGTTTCCACCTTATATCTTAGTGTTCTTGTGTGTTTCTTATGTGATGCTTTATTTTTATTTTTCCGCACTATCTAATGAATTCCTAATATACTGGTTAAAGTTCAATGCATGATAATTTGGGTAAATCAAAAGATCTCTGCATATACACTGGTTGCATTAAAAATAGTTGTGTATACACGCTAGTTCACTAAGCTAAAGTAGCATATAAAAACCAGTTTTGAAAATTAAACTATTGATCTAATAATACTAATTCACCCCCCTCTCAGTATTATTTCCAACAAATATATCCATGAAGTCTTACATTTTTAGCGTATTTCAATCCTAAATTTATAGTTCCATGCAAGTATCTGAGTACATTCTTTGCATCAATCCAATGGGTATGAAAGGGATCAATCATATGTTGACTTAAACTGTGTACATCAAATCATATGTCTGGACTAGTGTTTACCAAAAGCATCAAAACACCAATGAATTGTGTATACTATGTGGGATTTGCTAGAATAGGTCATGTAACTTTTCCACAATTTTTTAAAGTTCATTTTCATAAGAGTATGCATGGAATTACATTATACCATAGCAAATATTTTAATAATATTAACAACATATTTTCCTTGAGAAAGATAAATTTCAGTAGGCCTTTGTTATACCTCTAGACCTAGAAAGTAACGCATCAAACCAAGGTCTTTCATTTCAAATTAAAAAGCTAACTCCCTCGTACACTAGAGGATAAGAGTTTCTTCTGTTATCAAGAATAAATAATCAACATATAATACAAAATAAAAAGTATACCTTGGATTGTCTTGAAGTAACGGTTTGGGTTTTCATTGCTTCTTGTTAAACCAAAATTTACCAGGTATCTGTCAATCAAAGCATACCAAGACCTTGGAGATTGGTTCAGCCCATATAAGTCTTTCTTCGGTCTGCATACATGATTTTCCCTATCATTTTCTTCAAATCCTTGTGTTTACTCCAAAAATACATTTTCCTCAAGGAAATCCATGAAAGAAAGTAGCTTTCACATCCATTTGGTGAAGAGTCCATCCCTATCTAGTAGCTAAGGAAACAACATATTGAATGGTGGTATATTGAGCTACAAGTGAAAAACTTTCATCGTAATCTATTCCCTCTTTCTGAGAGAAACCTCTAGCTACAAATCTAGCCTTATATTTTTCAATACTACCATCTTCACCATGTTTAATATTAAACAATCATTTGGAAGTGACAACAGATTTACCTTGAGGCCTAAGAACCACTTCTTAGACATCATTCTAGATAATGGACTCATATTCTTTAGTCATGGTATCTTTCTCAACTTGTTCTTTCGCAGCTTGTTCAAAGGTGCATGGTTCTTCTTGAATGATGTTTCTCATGGCAGCAACATACCCTTGAAACTAACTTGGCTTCTTACTTTCTCTGAGCATTCCTATCAAGGTAACATGTTGTTTATCATCTTGCAATGTATCACACAACCATGGTGGTTTGTTTCTGTTATCACCCCAAGAAACTCTTCTAGGTTGTAGCTCGGAGATGCTCGGGACATTACTAATTCAACTTAATGTTGCATATGGATGAATGGAAAGAATGATGCTTGTTCAAGCCAGATAACCACTCCTACTTTGCTTGACTCCAGAAATGCATGAACACCCCCAAACTACAAGGCTTTAGACCACCAATTACTCACAGTTTTAAGGATTGGGTGAATATGGAGAATACTAACCACACCAGCAGATGCACAGGACCCTGTGATGGCCGGCTACAACTAGTAAAGAGGTCTGCAAATCTATTTCCCTAATGTACAAACAAGATGATAACTCTCTGGCATTAGGTGAAAAGAAACCTGAATCAGATTCACTGATATATACAAGATTTTAACACAGAGGTAGGATGACAACTCCTTTAATGTTAAACATCAAGAGTTCAAGAAAAATGCGTAACAGGCACAACCTAGAATAGAAAAGGAATGGAAAGTGAGGAATTAATAGAAAAAGAAGCTTGTATTAGCTGAAAATGAAGATGAGAAACTGCAAGTATCAAAGCAGTTATAGTCTCCAGAAGTTGAACCTTACACCAAAACAAAAACCATCAACCCTGATTACATCTTGTTTTTGGGTATATATAGAGTTTCATTACAAAGGCACTAGGCCATTCGAGGTATGGAGGGGTCATAATTAACCACCAATCGCTTTAACTACCTGATGGAGCTTCTAAGTGTGGTTGCTTGCTGTAGTGGATGGACTTGATCTCCTCGAGTACTTTGCTGTCCTCTGAGTCGGCTGGAGTGGTGTATAAGATAAAATGCCATGCTTGTTAAATGTAAGTTTATACTTGAGCCTTGTCCTTCTTCTTCTCGGGTACACTATCTGTTGAATATGGTGGTTGGGGAGGAAATGCACTAGGTACTGGTAGACGGTTGTCTTCACCTTCCAGGTACATGGAATGGTCAGGGCAGGTGGACATCATGGCGGATGTATGAGCAGGACAGAGGAAGGAAATCAACTGTCGGATCAAGCGGATTAATGACAGAGATTGCTCGGCAGGAGGTATCGGGAGGAAGTGGGGGTAAGATGATCATGATCCGTTGGATTTCGGGCGGGCAGATCCAATGGTCATCGAGCGGAGGAGGCACATGGGATTTAACGAGCGGAAAAAGCGGTTTCGGCGATGGGCGGTATTGATCACACCACTTTTGGACAATGGGTGGTAAAGGTACATGGGTGCGCGATTCCATCCGGAGGGTGATGCGTGGCGGTGGGGGTAGAATGAAACCACTTTCGGTCACTTGTTAACGGGTTGTTAATTTGGAAGCGTGGGAAAAGCGAATGCCGTCAGATCGCAGTGGGGATGATTGGACGGTGGGGAAACAAATGCACAAGTACAGAGGCACAGGGTCACGTGGTGGCAGTGCTATGGGGCTTTAAACTTAGCACTTTGGGGCTTGAAGAAACAGGGGCTTATGCTGAGTTTTGGAAGAAAAACAGAGATAGCGAGGTTGAGGGAGAGTAAGTGGAATGAAGGAGAAGAAAGAAGAGGACTGCTGAGAGCTTTATTTTTGAGAATAAACACATGGCCAAGCTTGTATTTGGCCGTCCAAATGTCAAGATATGCAGCAGAGCTAACACTGGTTCCTTCTAGGGATGAGGCCCTCCTTGTGAGGTCTCAAGAACTTGTAGACCAATGCCTTTCCTGTGAAAATCAGATTCGCAAAATTTCCTAGTGTTCCATTGGGCATGGAGTCTAACTGATCCTATACTAGAATAGATCAAACAATATATTTACAATTTTAAGGCCAAAAGACCTTAAATAACATAAATTTGAAAAAAAACACCCATTAATTGGGCCATCAAAAATTGTCTCCCCTTCCATACTTTACAGTATGAAGGTGTTGTTCCCTTGGATCTGAGAGATGATAAAAGGCCCTGTCCAGAAAGCATCAAACTTCCCATGGTTGCCTTTCTTCTCTTTCAATGCATCCCACTTCAGAACCAAGTCTCCAACCTGAAAATTATCTGTTTTTGTCCTTCTATCAAAAACTTCCTTGATCTTCTTCTGATGTGCCATAGACCCTTCAACCAGTCGTTCCCTGGTTTGATGTACCTCTACTAAATCAGTGATTATTTTTGCCATATCTTCTTCCTCGTCCTGCTCTTATTGTAGGAATTTTGCCACAGGGAGGGTTAACTGAATTGGAAACACAACCTCAGTGCCATATACCAGCTTGAATGGAGAATTCCCTATGAATTTCTTAATGGTCACTCTGTCAGCCCACAGTGCATATTTGAGCTTAGAATCCCAATTCTTTTTGTTGTCTTCCAATAGCTTTTTAATTATACTTATTAGGCTTTTGTTGGAAGATTTAGCTAGACCATTTCCTTGAGCGTAGTAATAGGTGGAATGAACTAGTTTAATGCCCATTGAACCACACATGTCCACAAACTCTTTTTCCCTGAAGGCTGCTGCATTATCTGTGATTATTTTATGTGGACAGCCGAACCAGGTGAAGATGTTCTCTGTTAAAAACTTCATGACCACATGATGATCAGCTTTCCTGGTAGGGATTGCTTCAATCCATTTAGTGAAGTAATCTATGGCTACTAGGATCTATCTGTGTTGGCCACTGGAATGTGGATTGATTTCTCCAATGAAATCCAAGCCCCACTGCTGAAAAGGGCCACTAGCATGTATGGGTTTTAAGGGCAGGAACTTCAATTTCTTCTTCCCTTCAAATATTTGACACTTGTCACATGATTTAACAAATAAAAAGACATCAAAAAATAAGGTGGGATAGTAGTACCCAACTCTGAGGATCTTGTGGGTTGTAGTTTTCTAATAGTGGTGTCCTCCACACATGCTGGAATGAAACTGCTGCATGACTTCCATTGGTTGTTCTTTGTCCAGATACCTCAAAAGAATTCTAGAGGGATCCCTCAAGTAGAGCAGATTTTCATGGATGCAATATTTACCAGTCCTGAGCTTAATAGTTCTGGCTTGGCTTGAACTAAGATCTAGAGAAATTTCTAGCTTTATCAAGGGTTGAGCTATTGCTGAGTACCAATCATAAGAAGCTATATTTTCTACTAATGATTGACTTTTCTCTAGTTCAGCTACTTCTTCTACTGTTACTCCCTCTGTACCAGTGAACTTAGGCATGCATTTCTAATATTCTCCTACAGGCATGGCATTCAAAGGAACAGGCAAGACCAAGGGTCCATACCTAGCAGCTATGATTCTTTCCATCTTTGTAGGGGCTTGTTGCCCTACCATGACTGGGGCAGGTGGAAGGATACTGGTAGATTGAGTGGTAGGGAATAATGGAATAGATGAAAAAAATGGAGAGAAATGATGGACTGTATGGGAATTTTTCTTTGGACTGAGATCCAAAGGGGAACTAAATAAACAAGGAGCTTTATGAATCTCGGAAGGTATTTCTTTACTTACAGTGTCAAGCTCTAGATCTTCAAGCTGTATATTCTCAGTTATAACCTTCTCTTGCAGAGATACATAAGATTTCTTAGGCTTACCTGATCCTGATGCTCATTTCTGTGATGTTTTCCTCGGCTTGACAATTTTCTCAGGGTCAGGCACTGGGTCAGCTGGTGATTTTTGAGGATTTCTCCGAGTATGCCTTACAAACTGAGCCAGAACCATAATGTGGAGTCGCCACTAGGTTATTCCTCCAGTAGAGCCACCAGATAGATGATTACAACCAGAAATGTGCCCAGACTTTATCTATCATCAAAATCTCGAATTGTGTCATTCTCCCAGGGAAGTTGAGATTCAATATCCTCTCCCCAGCAACGGCACCAATTAATGTTATCACCCCAAGAAACTCTCCTAGGTTGTAGATTGGAGATGCTCAGGACATTACTAATTCAACTTAATGTTGCAGATGGATGAATGGAAGGAATGATGCTTGTTCAAGCCAGATAACCACTCCTACTTTTCTTGACTCTAGACATGCATGAACACCCCCAGACTACAAGGCTTTAGACCACCAATTACTCACAGTTTTAAGGATTGGGTGAATATGGAGAATACTGACCACACCAGCAGATGCACAGGACCCTGTGATGGCCAGCTGCAACTAGTAAAGAGGTCTGCAAATATAATTCCATAATGTACAAATAGGATGATAGCTCTCTGGCATTAGGTGAAAAGAAACCTGAATCACATTCACTAATACATACAAGATTTTAACACAGAGGTAGGATGACAGCTCCTCTAATGCTAAACATCAAGAGTTTAAGAAAACTGCGTGACAGGCATAGCCTAGAATAGAAAAGGAATGGAAAGTGAGCAATTAACAGCAAAAGAAGCTTGTATTAGCTGAAAATGAAGATGATATGCTGCAAGTATCAAAGCAGTTACAGTCTCTAGAAGTTGAAACTTACACCAAAGCAACAACCATCAACCCTGATTACATCTTGTTTCTGGGTATATATAGAGTTTCATTACAAAGGCACTAGGCCATTCGAGGTATGGAGGGGTCATAATTGACCACCAACCACTTTAACTACCTGATGGAGCTTCTGAGTGTGGTTTCTTGCTGTAGTGGATGGACTTGATCTCCTCGGCTGCTCTACTATCCTCTGAGTTGGCTGGAGTGGCGTATAAGATAAAATGCCATGCTTGTTAAATGTAAGTTTATGCTCGAGCCTTGTCCTTCTTCTTCTCGGGTACATTATTTGTTGAATGCGGTGGTTGGGGAGGAAATGCACCAGGTACTAGTAGACGATCGTCTTCATCTTCTGGGCACATGGAATGGGCAAGGCGGGTGGACTACATGGCAGATGTATGAGCAGGATGGAGGAAGGAAATCAGTCGTTAGATCAAGCGGATTGATGGCAAAGATTGCTCGGTGGGAGGTATTGGGAGGAAGTGGGGGTAAGATGATCATGAGTCAATGGATCTCGGGTGGGCAAATCCAACGGTCATCGAGGGGAGGAGGCACACGGGATTTAACGAGCGGAAAAGGCGGTTTCAACAACGGGCATTATCGATCGCATCGCTTTTAGATGATGGGTGGTAAAGGTACAAGGGTGTGCGATTCCATCCAGAGGGTGACGTGTGGCGGTGGGGGCAGAATGAAACCGCTTTCAATCACAAGTTAACAGGTTGTCAATTTTCAGGCACGAGAAAAGTGAATGTCATTTGATTGCGGCGGGGATGATCGGATGGTGGGGAAACAAACGCACAGGTACAGAGGCACAGGGTCATGTGGTGGCAGTGCTATGGGGCTTTAAACTTAGTGCTTTGGGGCTTGAAGAAACAGGGGCTTATGCCGAGTTTTGGAAGAAAAGCAGAGATAGCCAGGTTGAGGGAGAGTAAGTGGAATGAAGGAGAATAAAGAAGAGGACTGTTGCGAGCTTTCTTTTTGAGCATAAACACATGGCCAAGCTTGTATTTGGCCCTCCAAATGTCAAGATATGTAGCAGAGCTAACAGTTTCTAGTAGGAGGATCATGTGGTGGAGGATAGAGAGGATCCCTATAACCCATTGGATTATCAATAAGCTCATTCTCATGTTCTGGTTCAGACTTAGATGCAGGCTCTTTTTCATTAACAATTTGTCTTTCAACAATGGGAGGAGGAGGATAGTATCTTGCTTTTCTAGAAGTTTCATATTCAACAAATGTTAAGTCTATGATAAACTCTATAGTTTATTGACTAGGTACATAACTTTTGTGAGATTTTGAATTATCATAATAACCAACAAACATACATTTCTTACATGAAGCTTTCAGTTTGTTCCTTTTCTCTTTTGGCACATGGAAGTACACAGGATAACCAAATATTCTCAAATGACTCACCTTGCACCTTTTACTGGTGAAAAATTCTTCAGGAGTTTTAATGTTTATGACTTGATGAGGGGTTATGTTTTTCTCATAAACATTAGTATTTCCAGATTTTTCTGCTTCCATAATGGTTCTATTCTTCCTCTTAGCCACACCATTTTGTTATGGATTGTGCAAAGCATCAGTTTCTTTCTTTATTATGTCTTCTTTGCAAAGATCATTAAAATCATTGGAGGTGAACTCTCCTGCATTATCAGATCTGAAATCTTTGATCAACTTTTCATTTTGATTTTCAATCATAGCTTTGAAATCTATGAGCATGCCAAATGCTTCCTCTTTCTTTTTCAAAAATAATATCCATGTTTTGCAAGAAAAATCATAAAAAAATATCATGAAATATAAGTAGCCACCAAGAGAAATAATATTTATAAGTCCACATAAATCAGAATGTATGAGTTGAAGTACCTGACTAGTTTTTATTCTGCTTGAAGGGAATGGTCCCTTTATATGCTTTCCACTTGCACATCCTGAGAAAACTCCTTCATGATCCATTATGATCTCATAAATTTCATAAACCATCTTCCTTACATAAGGTAAGGCTTTATGGTGTAGGTGAGAGAATATTTTGTGCCATAGCTCACGTTGAAGATCAGTATCATGGGTCAATGCATGAATGATTTTACCATTGAATTTTTAAATCCATTCACATCTTGATCCAAGAGTGAAGGATTCCCTAATACTTGAGTTCAAAGTCCAAGTTAAAACTTTTCCATTAATAAAATAAAGTTTCATTCCTTTATCTTCTAGAGCAGATATGGATAAAAAAAAAATTTCAAACCAGGTACATACAAAACTTCTTGAGAAAAATAGATTTTCCATTTTCTAACTAAAATGAAATTGAACCATAACCTTTAATTTGGTGAGTAGAATTATCTCCAAGGATAATATTTAAATTAGTCTCCTTCTCAACTAGATTAGAGAGTCCTTCTTTGAAACTAGTAAAATGTTTGGAAGCACCACTATAAACTAACCAGCTATCAAATGAATCTGCAAAAGAAGAGCTGGAAAGAGCATAAATAAGAAAATATTTTGATTGATTTCTATACCTTGGATTTATTGCTTTCTTAGGATGGTCTTTTCTTTGATTTTTAGAAGCGTCTTTCTTATAAAAGATTTGTTTTTGAATCTAGGTGTTCTTATTCTTTCCTTACAATCATAAGAAAATTGACCATGCTTTTGATGTATAAAGCATATAAATTTTGACATGTCTAGATTCCCTTTATTTTATTTGAAAGAAAATTTCATTTTATTACCTTATTTCATCTATCATAGGCTAAAAAATCAGTAGGCTCTCCCTTTTCATGATCTGAAATTCTTGCTCTAGAGATCATTTTGGCCTCCTCTTGGATACACTTTCCCTGGAGCTCATCAAATGTGCGAATACTGTTGATATTGCTAATGGTGGTGATAAAAGTCTCCAAAACAAAAGAAATGCCTCCAAGAACAATCAACCCCATTTCTTTGTCGGGTACAACTTCACCAACTGTTGACAGTTGATTCCTAATTTTCGTTATTCTCATGAAGTATGCTTGAAATGATTCTCCTTTCTTCATATTGGTGTCCTTTAGATGTGTCTTCGAGGCAATAATCTGGTTCAAGTTACTAATTTCAAACATGACAACTATTTTTTCATATATTTCTTTAGCTTTCTTCAAACTAGAAACATAAGTAATGAGATGATCGCTTAGAGAATCAATGTTATAGACATTTTTGGGTATTTCAACCCCAATAATACATGTCCATAAACCAAGGGGTTCTAAGTCCCTAAAAGTGTTGCTTCACACCCTAAAGGAATAAGGTCAGTTGATTACATCATCTCCCAGAAGTTCTCCACAGAAAACTGCTCAGAACTGGTCAAAACTAGACCATACAGACTACCCAGTGCAGAGGGTGTGATGCATCTCACCTGCTCAGAGTAAAAAGTGCGATGCATACTGGAAATCCTTTCTGTAGGGTGAAATGGGCAAGAGTAGACAAATGGCATAGGTAGTTTGCAAGGTGGATGATCATGGAATCTTCCAAAAACTTCTCCTGTGACAATTGCCTCTCTGAATTCGCCCATGGATGAGTAAGAGATCATCAATCTCCAAGTGGAATCAAGAACTATCAGAGAGGGGACACTAATCAAAATCCCAGAAGCTGACTCACCCCCCTACAATCATCTATATATGGATCCCTCATCACAGAGATCTAGAGGCTGGAATCTTGTATCTTGTAAGGAAGTGTTGTTGGTTTCCTGGTGTAACATCATAGTGTTGGGTGATCTAAGCTTTTCATGAGGTGAAGAAGGGCTTTCATGCTGAGAGGATGACGCTGGCTCAGAACAATGGGTTGTAATCCTCTTTGCTATTCTTGATATTAATAAAGGTATTCAATTTTTCCTCCACATTCTTGTAGGTTTGATGATATATGCATTTGTGTGGTCAATATATATCTGGTCCTATATTTTTTATGACTGTAGATCTCTATTCTTTGATAGTATTATGCTGCTTTGATTCCAGAGGTGTTCTTTGAAGTTGTGCAAACGAACAAGGAGCGGAAAATATTTGTCAGAAGGGAGAGGAACCAAGCAAGGAACCAAGCGCAAGACTGAGGTTGGTGTCCTCTGTTCCCCTCTTATCTACTTCTCATAAAGGAAAGCAAAAGTAGTTTTGGTTTGTTTGTTTCTAAGATAGCTACCCGTCTTAGTGGGACTAGCAGCTCCGAGTGGACACTAGATTTCCCGATAACAAAATAGAGACTCTGCTGGGGAGTGAACAGATTGTTTGCTTGTCTATATTTTTTTGTTTTATAAACTTACAGATGGAACCTGAAGTCAAGCCAGCTAACCTTCGAACTGCATTTGCTATGCAAGTGTAAAGTAGATCAATGCTGCTTCAGTCTATCTCTGGGTTTTGTTTATAAACTGAACAATCAATTTGCAAACATCTTGATTGCCCTGGTGGTGGCTATAGTAACCTGATTAGGTCAACCCCTTTGATTTATATTTACTGAACATCACTTGCTCGGCCTAAATCCCTGAACTGAGCTGCAAACTGTGACTAAGAACCAAGTTGAAGTCTTGTCCCTAGACCATCACACCTTCTCCTCTTGGGAATCTGGATGCATCGTACCTCCCATGTGCAGTAGGTGCACTGCATCGCACTTTCCCTGTTTTACAGGTGCGCTAATCAGACAAGACCTCTTCTGCTTCCAGATTTTGGTTTTTTGGTTCACTCTCTTCAGCTTTATTCAGGAGTTTTGCTGTCTGTGATCAGTATACCTCTGTGGAAACCCCCTTCCTTTCCATCATTCTGCCTCCATTATGCAAAGAAATGTGAATGTTTTTGTGTATTGTGTGCCATTTTCAGTTCTCTTTTACAAAGAAGTAGCATAATCAAACTGTCATTTCTTGATTTGGAAGTGTCGCAAGCGTCATTTTTAGTCATAGAAAAGAATCCTATTGTTCTTGATGGTCGATTATACCATTACTCTTGTATTTGATTTGAATTAGTATTTTTTCAAGTGTCGAAAGCAGTTTTCAATTCGAAATCGCAAAGTGTCGTCATTATCTTCCTTTCGTATTTTGAAGAAAAATTGTTAGTACTGTCGCTTTGAAAAAATAATTCATATTTGTACTTAGCATTCTTCTTGTCATTCACACATTAAGAAGGCTGAAAACAAATACATGCATGTGCATTTGCATTTAGAGTGCTTGTTGGTTTGATTTAGGACAGTGCATCTTATGTGTGCTCTGTGCTCTATGTTGAAAGAATCTCATTTCTCTTTCCTTAGTAGCTAGGATTTTCATTGCAAAAAGAAGATTAAATGATTGTTTATCATCTTAGATTTCATTTTAGGAATTATATATCTACATCACGTGGTGAACCTGAAAGGAAAATTTCTTAAGCAAGATCAACAGAAAAATAAATTCAATGAACATAAAAACGCTTTGGAACCTAACGCACAACATTTAGAAGTCTAGGCTAGAGACATATTTTGGCGTCGTAAAGCCTGGTAACTATCACTTTCATTGCTGGTTGGGTGATTCCTCCTCTTTGAGATGACAAGTGACAGTATGGACTTGTGCTCCCACATACCGTCGAGTATATATTGGGAGACCAGAATAGGCTATATCCTTTATCCTTAGGAAGACATGTCTGCTGCCCTATCAATCGCAATGCACTGAACACAACATTCGGGAAGATTGACTACCATACCGTAAAAAGTATTCTGCAGTTTTGCGATTGGTTTGGTAATCCCTCTATCTATATTTACATAGTAGTCTCTTTCATTCCTTTTGAGACTCCTTAAAGGAAAAGGTCCATCTGAGCACTTGTCACTTCAGGCTCATTAAAAATTGAAGGCAACTAGAGTCATCTTTTGTTTTTTCTCGACTCTTAAAAATTGAGAAAACAAGTTGTGTCAAAGCATCTAAAATTCATTTAATTCAGAATCATTTTCCCCTTTTATTTTGATTTGATCAAGTAATCCACAATCATGGAAGAAAGTCAATCAAAACCCTATAGTTCGCGGAGACTTACGAGTCAATCGTCGTTGACTCCGGAAATGAAACTATTCCGGACAAAGTGAACTCGTTTGACTGGATCGAAGTCCCCTAGTTTGGTTGGAGTAAGTACTTTGACATCCTCAGAGACTCCAGTTACTCCAAACATTTTTGGTATCCCTGCCTCTATAAAAGAAATTCCACAGCCACAAAAGGACATTACAACTAATCCTAGTGTGACAGTAAACACTTCTATTCCCGAACCAGCTCCATCTATAGCTGATTCTGAAGGCATTACTCCCCAAACATCAGTCGCTAAAGAACCTATACCTTCTTCGGCACCAGAAATATTTTACAAACCTAATGGTCTACCTCTTTTTCTTGTATTTATTGCCATAGAAGAGATTGTGGAAGATCCTCCATCTAACGCTCCATCACAATTTGGAGCTGAGATCACCCTATATCCTTCTTCATCAGAAGTTAGTCTCCCACCATTGGAAGTTCCTGAAGAATCACTGAGGAATATTTTGGATAGACTAAATATGTCTAAACAACCGTCGACATATAGGACTGTGTCATCCAACACAACAGCAACAAAACTTCCTGCTGCTACTTCGACAATGTTCGTCGGTGTACCATCTGTCCCAACTATCTCTCAATCAATGGATGGAGTCCATCCAGGGGCTATTTCGATAGTATGGACTGTTCCCGTTTGTTCATCCGGAATAATATCTAGAATATCTTATGTTGAGTCTCAACAAATTAATCCTTCGCAAAGTCAATTTAGGCAATCTGGTCCCCAAAGGTAAATCATTCCTTTGAGCACTGGGTTACTACCATATGGAGGGTAGTGTTAACACTCAGGTTGTTCCCTTTGACTCCCAAGGGAATGGCTGCCGAGGTAACCACTAACCAATCTTGTGGCTACAGGTCCTAGTCTACCTGTAACCAGAGAGGGCTCTCTCTTATAGTTTTAGCTTTGTTTGATGAGTGTTTAGACTAGTTATGATTAGGATGCACTGTTTGTTTGATTTTGGTGGGTTGATGATTTCCTTTAGAACTGAAATATAGACTTACAGGACAGTCTATTCCATTGGGCAATGGAGTTTGAGATATTAGTGCTCTAGGAAATGGATGTGTGGAGACAAAGTGTTGCTGCAGAGCAAGTTAGGCATGTGTTAAAACAATTTATTAGATTTGTCGGTGAAAAGTGGAAAATTAGTAAGTGAAAGGCAATTAAGAATATTCCACTATGCTAATGAAGAAAACATGAAAGTAATGCTTAAGAGCAGTTAAGAATTATTAAACAGTATTCACCATGTTTAGGATAAGCTTAAATATGAGCAATTAAGAATTCATATCTATGGCTAATCCAGCAGAAAACCTATTTAGAAATAGAGATTGAGCATAGGGTGTTCAGACCAAATCCTAAGCTATTATTTTTCTCTATTTACCAAGATTAATAAAAACATGAAATTATGGAATAACAGGAAACACATACACAGTTAAGAGAAAACTTATTGATTCAGCAAATGACACAGGAATTCTGCAACAACACAGAGATTTACATATCCATCTCAAATAGCATTGACACCAGCAATCTCCATCAGCAATTTTATTATCAAAAAGT
>APFE030619781.1:472665-494164 GCA_000404065.3 Pinus taeda
CAGTGGAGAACTTCTGGGAGATGATGTAATCAGTTGACCTTGTTCCTTTAGGCAGTGAAGCAACACTTTTAGGGACTTAGGAGCCCTTATTTTATGGACATTTATGATTGGGGCTGAAGTGCCCAAAAATGTCTATAACACTATTACTTTTGTATGAGTTTTTAGGAGGAATGGCCTAAAGTGTTTAATAGATTTAAACACAGCGAAAGCTTGTTTTTCTACTTCAGAATAGTTAAGTTCAACACCTTGTAAATTAGAATTGAAGAAGGATATTGGTGCTTCGACTTGTTGATCATTGATTTACGTTAACATAGCTGCATAAGATGTTTCAGATTCTAAAATATACAAAATAAAATGATTAGAAAAATTTGGAGTATTCAATGCAGGAGAATTAATGATTGCCTGTTTGATTGAATCAAAGGCTTCTTTTTCATTATGTCCCCATTTGAAAACTGAATTTTTCTTAATCATGGTCTAGAAAGGTAAAACAATCTACGAAAAATCAAGAACAAATATTTTTACAAAATTTATCTGTCCTAAAAATGATTGCATTGGTTTTTTATTGTGTGGCAGAGGAATATTAGAAATCTCTTTGATCTTGTCTGGATCTCTGTAAATGCTATCTTTAGATACGATAAATCCTAAGAGTTTACCTTCATCAAGAGTGAAGAATGATTTCTTAGGATTTAATGAAATCTCATACCTTTTACATTGTTCAAAGATTTGTTTAAAATCATGTAGATGATTTGCTCTTTTCTTGGAAAAGATAGTTATGTCATCTAAGTAGACAAAAATTGACATGTTAATCAAACCCTTGAATGCTATATCCATTGCTCTTTGGAAAGTAGCTCCAACATTAATCAAACTGAAAGGCATTTTCTGATAGGCATATGTTCCCCATTTGGTTATGAATGTAGTTTTTAGTCTGTCATCTGGATGCACCAGTATTTGGTTATATCTAGGAAAACCATCCAGAAAAGACATTAACTCTGAACCAACTACTGAATGAAGTGTTTGCTCCATTGTTGGTAATGGGAAATTATCTTTTTGGCATGCCTTATTGAGATTTTTGAAATCAATGCAAATCCTAATATCACCATTTTTCTTCCTAACAGGTACCAAGTTGGAAGCCCATTTAGAATGTCTCACTGGGAAAATTATCTTAGCTTTCAAGAGTTTATTCAACTCTACTTTGATTTAACTCTCCAGATTCAGGTGAATTTTCTTAAATTTTTGTTGCACATGTTTCTCCTCAGAAATCATTGGAATTGTGTGTTGTATGATAGAAGTATCATACGTTTTCAGATCGTCATAATTCCAAGAATTTTTTTTATATTTGTTTAAAAATCTGATAAAAATAAATCTTTTTTCTAAAGTGAGCCCTAGTCCCTGATTAACGTTTTGTGGTTTGGCCTCAGTGCCAAGATTTACTAATTCAAACCTTAAAGTAGAACTTTGAAGTTTTAAATTAGTGACTTTTTTGAACCTATCCATGATATCGTAGAGATCTTCAAGCTTGACCACAGATTTAGGTATAGAATTCTCATTCGGTCTTTGTTTTATTTGAAGATCGTGATCATTTTAATCAATAATCTAGTCATCATAAGATTTTTCAGAAGTTAAGAAATTTAAAATGTCTTTGTCATCATTAAATATGCGCCAATTGGTGACATTGTCTGGAACAGATGGTCTAAAAATTAATTCAACTGAAAACCTATCAGGACTATAATCCTTGGATGGAAGGAGCTTAGAAGCAACATTAGTTAATAAATCAGCTGCTGCATTTTGAGATCTAGAAATACGAGAAATATTAAATGCTAGAAAATGAGATATGAGGTCTTCAACCAAGGACTAATAATTCTTGAGATGCCCTGAAAGGAAATGGATAGTATTCCTTACCTATTTGATGACAATCTTAGAATCACCAAATACTTTTAGATATTTAATCTTCAGGCCTATCGCTTTATAGAGCCCTTGAATTAATGCCTCATATTCAACAATATTATTTATACACTCAAATTCTACTCTACACGATAGCATAGTGTTTCCCCTTCAGGACTAACTAAAATACATCCTGCCCCTGCACCGTCATTAGATTTTGATCCATCAAAATATAAAGACCAAAATATATGCTTATCTACAGGTTTATTTACAATTTCTTCAGCAACAGTAACACACCTTGATGTATCTGTATGCGAGAAATTTTCTATCTGTGATGTGAAACTATTAACAGAAAAAAGGTGATGATTGATCATTAACATTACCAAAGAATGATTCGACTGAGTAATTTCCGAGAATTTGTTATTGAAAGCTATAGGTTGATTTTCCTGCTCAAATTCTGTTATAGTATGGATCGTGTGCTTTTCCCAATCAATTTTAATTTGATTTGATTTCCCTTTATAGGGAAGCCACATATGAGACCAATCAGTATAAATATAACCATGGAGTTTCTCAGACCAATCCCTGCTTAAAATTAAACCATAAAACTTAGGGATGTCAAAAATCAATATATCGATTCTATGGACTACTATAGGATCAACTGATAACCTAATGGTGTCTAAATTAATCTCTCCTAAGACTTGAACCTTAGTTCGATCTAACTGAACAATATGTACTGCAGATTTTTGGGGCCCAATGTTTAATTTTGAGCAAACGGAGGCTGGCATTATGTTTAATGAAGCCCTTGAATCTATTAAGTAGTTGTGCAGATTTCTATTGTAGATCTCATAGGTCAAGAGAAAAGGAGAAGTATGAGAATTAGATCTATCTCTGATCGAAACAACATCAATAACATCTACTTTATCTGTTGGTGGCTTACCTGTTCCTTTAACCGCCTTGGATAATACAAAATTTGGAAGAGGAGAAGAATGTATTGCATTTAACTCCTTGAGCAACAATTTTTGTTGATCTTTGAGCTTGCTAAGCTTAAATAAAGAAATATTCACTCTAGTCTTCTTCATGTCTTCAATATTGTTGTAATCCATAGAATTAGAGACTACCAATGTCTTGGATGATGAGGGTGGATTGGAAGATGATGGCTGATTTTGAGTAGGAAAAACTGGATTTTTCTTCATGGGAGGCTTATCTTTGGCAGTAGAGCTTGAATTTTTCTTGTTTTGAGTTGTTTGAATAGGCTCTGCAGCGATTTTACTTCTGATATTTACTGGGAGAGCTTCTTGTTCGCTTTCAGTATCAGAATTAGGAAAATTAAGTCCCATGTACCGTGACATTCGACTATCTCATCTTCTTCTATTTCCTCTGATGACAAAACTGTCTTCATCCTCATGATTATCTGGATATGATTCTGCATTAGATATGGCATTAGATGGTTTTGATTTAGTTCTTTTGAAGTTCCTAAATGGTTTTTTAGTGGAGGTTTCAGCTACTTGTTTCTTTATCTCTACCATTTTGTTTGACATAGTCTTCAAGACTTTTTGCAAACCCTCCATATCATATGGATCTTTAACTGCTTTCTTTTTTGAATCATCTTTAAAAGTAACTTTTTTGGACTTTCTTTCCTCAAGAGCAGTTTTCTTTTCTAAAGCAATAATACGTTTTTCAATGGCGATCGCTTCTTTCATATTCTCTGCTAAGGTGGGCTTTGCAGCCCTATCAACAAAGATAGTTATATTCGAAGGTAAAGCAGAAATATACCACTTGCTTTGGAATTCTTCACTAGGCTTAGATATAGCAGTAATTTTATTTAAGAGTTTATTAAATTGCGAGTTGAAATCTTTAATGGGTTACTTTGACTCAATTTTAAGATTGGAGAGATCATTGATTAATGTCGCTGTGGACCTATCATCTCCGAACTTAGTTAAAAACTGCTCTTGGAAAGCATTCCAACTATTAATGGGTCCTGGTGGTAATGAAAAGTACCATGATCCAACTGCTCCTTGTAAGGTGTATGGGAAAAGCCTTACAACAACATCTTCTTCTGTCACTCCATTTAAGTTTATTGAAAACATAAAGTTGTTTATGTGTTCTTCTACTAGTATGCCAGTATCAGGATTAAACTTTGGCAACCACTTTTTAGGATGGGCTAGTAATTGACTCAATGGTGCAGGCATTGCGACTGCCCCTAGATTTTTCCATGGCCTCGATTGTGGTTGATTGTGTGCCATTGTCACACTAACAACAGAAGAAAGTGAGGATGTAGTTACAAGTGGTTGGGTAGAGGATGTCGGAGTACCTGTACCCTGTTGGACTATGATATGAAGTTGGGGAACGGATGGTTGACTTTGCAATGGATTGGATGAAATGGATGATGATGACAAAAGAGTCTCACTGCCAGACTCTACTGTTGGGTGTGAAGCCTGATTATTTTCTATATTCAAAGGTCTCAGTCGGATGTATACCCCAGGAAGATTGTACACCCCTCCACGCAGGGGGGACATTCCCCCCCCATGGGGGTTGATCCCCCCTAGCTGGGGGGTCTGGGGGCTAGCGGTACCCTGGCGGGGGTTCGAGGGCAGTGCCCCCGAAGCTAAAAATAGATGTAAAATTGCCTTGTAAAAGTCTAGTATTTTCTAGTCAATCTAGGTTGTTCATTAGGCGGATGATCTGACGATAGAAGTTATGTTTAATTTAGGCTTTTTTGCCCTAGAAGGCAACTCCTCACTATATATGAGGGAATTGTATTGTGTCTATGTAGATCTGTATTCTAAGTGAGGAAGAGAGAGGAGACTGAGAGCGAAGAGGGTGTTACAACATATTTGTTGTAGCTTGTATCTCTCCAGTTTGCTGGATGATATAAAAAGGACTGGTTGTTTCTCTGTGGATGTAGCCCAAACTGGGTGAACCACGTATATCTGAGTCTCTCCTGTTTTATGTGTTTTCTGTGTTTATATTTTTGCAATATTTTATGTGTTCCATTGCTCCATAATATATAATTTTCTAACATCTATAGTTGTCTTCCTAGCTCTTTTTCGACTAGGCAGAGGAAACTCTATTGGTTCAATACCAAGCTTTTCACTATGTAATCTTGTAAGAGGCTGAGAAGGAATGTATTGCGAAGTCACACTACCTTGGGATAACTCAGAATGTTCTTGAGATATTGAAAACCCTTGAAGTTTATGAATTAAAGATTGAACTTCAGGGGGTTCAAGGGAAGACTTGTCCAATATGTTCAAGTTTTCAGCAGTGGGTGTTGTCTTTTCAACTTCTCGCTTGAAAATGGGAGATTTAGAATGCGAGGGAGAAGTTGGAGAAGATGGTGAGGAAGATTTAGTCTTAGAATGGGCTATAGATTTGGATTTTCTCACCATTCACAGTTCATGCCCTCCTTCTAGCGCCAAAAATGTTGATGCCTCTAAAATTGTTGCATCAACATCAGGGAAAACCACCTAGTCCAGACCTTAGTGCAACTCCTTTCTGTTTGGTGTAGTGGCTCTGACTGGATATAATGGGACCAGTTTCCTAGTGATGTATGAGTTGATGGGTGATTGTTTTGTAATGTGTAACAAAGGTGATAAATTTTTTATCCTACAATTCAAAAATATACAAATATAACTATATAATCCAGGTATCCTGTTAACAATGTGATTTCTGATTGTTCCTAAAGGATAAATAATCATATAGATGACTTACTTATCAATAGAAGGATGCACTCATATAATGATTAATTTGTTTAAGAAATTTAACAAAGTAATTATAAAAACATTATCGCATTCATCACAATATACATCGCTGACATATATATTCAAAGGATAACAATTCTAAAACGTTCAGAAATGATATGATAAAGAATTGTCTAAAAGACATACATATATCAATAATGGCAAGTTTTAAGAAATGTTCATTCACATAGAGAAATAAGACAAAAACAATGATATAAGTATTGTATGTATTCGAATCCTTCTTATGTAAACAACACTCCGATTCCACTTTCCTATTTGAGAAATCTCTAGAAGATGCAAAAGTGCAAGTCTTGAAAAAGCTTCTTTC
Source organism: Pinus taeda (assembly GCA_000404065.3). Classification (NCBI taxonomy): domain Eukaryota; kingdom Viridiplantae; phylum Streptophyta; class Pinopsida; order Pinales; family Pinaceae; genus Pinus; species Pinus taeda. Next base: position 478,612 of record APFE030619781.1, read on the forward strand.
ACAAAAATGCAAAATCTTGACCACTTTTGATAAAAAAAATATTTAGAAGTACAGAAGTGCAACTTCCAAATCAAGTTTTTTACAAATTTGAGGACCCTTTCTAAATACAGGAAAGGGTCTTAAATAATAAAAATAAAAACTAACTATCAACAAAAATTGCTATGTGTTGTTCTAACTGTAGACATGAAAATCTGGGATTTACTATAAAAACAACAGTGTAATAACGATTGAACTAATTTATTGAATCAACCTCTTTTCTTGTACTTGTAGCTGACAGATTGCAAGCATGGGCTGAATTATGGAGGTTGACTCATCCTATAGTGTATTTGAGCTGTGTAGGTGGCATCGGAGAGTTTGGGGATTATGCAGTTGACCGCATCGGAAAGGAATTTCATGGCCATCTTCTGGCTATGTGGCTTGACTAGAAAAAAAATAGAATGTTTCCCATGTCAAGTTTTGGACTTCTCCAATATGTTTTTCTCTATTCACTAGCTCCTATGTCCAATAATGTTCCAGTGCCTTTTCTTTCAGGAGTTTACTTGGAGAGAAATCAGAGTTCAAATCAGACATATGTAAACTATTATTTACTAATTCGATCAAACCGTTCATTATAGCTCTGGATTTGGAAGTTGCTCTTTCGACTTTCATTAGCTGGGGCTCCCATTCCAAAAATAGTATTTCCTTGTGCGATTCTTGTATTTTTGGCAAATTGGCGGCCATTCCATCTACATAATCTTGCCAATAAAGAAAATTTGTTATCCTTTCATCTGTTTTTTCCAATTCCAATTTGGCATCCACTGCCTTTTCAATCAATGATGTAGAGATATTGCACAATTGGTTGGCCAATGATATGTTATAGAAAATGATGTTTAATTGCAGGGACAAGGCTTTGGTTATCTCCAAGGCTTCTTTTCTGAATTCACTAACCTGTGGATAACCCCTTTACCTTTCTATCTGTACTTTCATTTGTACAATTTGATCATCCTTTGCCTTCTTTTCTTGCTCAATTGTCATCTGAAGCCTGCTTATTTCTTGAGACAACTCCTATTGTTTCTGGAGAGTCTGCTCATCAATCCTTTGTTTCTCCGGTTCCAACTGCTCCCTTAATCACTCATTTTTTTGTCTTTGCTCTGTTAGCTCCTATTCAAGCTGACTAATCCTTTGTTGTTATTCTTCTTATTGCACTTCAGGTTGAGTGATCCTCTGATCCTTTTCCCTAATTAGCTATCTGAACTCTGAGCCTTTGTCCATTGTCAATGTTGTATAAGCCCCTGCATACTGAGATAATTTAGTTAAATCCTTAGAGGGATTGATTTCTGCTTTCCATACCACATTCATAATTTTGTCCCGAGGAGTTAAAAGAGGCCCTTGATCAATTTTTCTCTTTTTCCTCTGTCTTTTAACCACAACCCTATGCTTCGGACTGTAGAATACATCTAAGGGTGGTATTTCTTTTGTTCTTAGTACAATCTCCTCTGTAGGATTTTTGGGAATGATTTCTATATCTTGCTGAATCTTAGGTAGGCCACTTGTCCCTTCAATTGGAACATTAATAACCTCAGGCTTTTGTGTTGTGGGAAATTTTGGTATAATGTGCTCTTGGGATTTATTTTGGTTTTTGATGATTAAGTCGAACTGCTCCAATTCCTTGATTAAAGCGAGATCAATATTTATATCATTATCAAGGATCTCACTATTTCCTTCCTTTGTCTACTCCCTTTCAGGGCTCTTTTCCTTTTCCGGAGTCCTTTCAATAGTTTTTGCTTCACAACGGCCTTCTTGTTGCACCATAGAGGTACTATTTAACAAGTCCAGAGGTAGTGTTTGCAACCTCTGTGCCCTGAACTTCAAAAATTCCTCTAATCCCTCTGCTCACAATCTGATTTTTGCTAGATGTTTCACTTGAGGAAATAACTTAGCTGAAGCGAACAAATCATCATAATCATCCTTCTCATGTTGAAACTTGGAAATTTTGACGTGGGAGGTGAAATTGTAGGTGACGGCTTTTGGATCATACTGCCTCTTTGGGATGACTGTTAACTTTAACTCTTTAATTTTCTCAGCTTCCTTCTTTGCATGTTTGAAGTCATGCAGTGTGAAAGTACCACATTGGAGGGCTAATCAAGGCCACATTTGTTTTTTGGACTCCTTTAGGTTCCTTGACATCCATGTTTGTGTTATCTGATAAGTTATTTCTATGGAAAATAGTTTATCAGGAATGTATAAGGGGAGGACATGTGGATCAATAGTGTTGCCAAAAATTTTGATGTAGGTGAAAATCTCTTCACCAAACCAACTACCAATTGATGTTAGGTCGACACTGGCTTCATAGGACAGCCGAGGAGCGAGTTTGTTGAATATAGCATAATGAATAGGCAAGATGAAACCATGATAGATTCTATAAAGATGATTTTCATAATGGAATTTCCAGAATTCCTTATGATAAATATGAATGGCGATTGGGCTTTATGTGGTCCATTTCCAACCTAAAATGCGGTAATCAGAGTTGAAACAAATGGTGTCCAAAATCTAGGAACTCATATAAAATGGGGGTATTATCTGTGTAGTCACAAACCTGTTTTTTCTATAATCAAGGATCTGGTTGGTCATTTTATCAAAAAAAATGATCACCCAATCCATGATATAAGAGTTAACTGCTGCTCCCATTAAAGGTACCATCTCTATAGAAAACCTAGCCGAATCATAGACTCCAAAGAGTCCGTATATCATAGCACCAACATAGCAGTAATGAGATGCTAAGGAATCTACAAAGTACATACCCGATGATTCATGCTTTTGTTTGTTTGGATAATGCCTCCACTTTCTGATAGGGTCTGATTCCATGACATTTTTATTGGCGAAGGATTCCAAAAATGCCTTGTTGTACTGCTTCAGTGGTTCAGGTAAATGGTACATCTTTTGATATCTTCCACCCTGAATGACCCAAACATCCTTCCATCAGCCATAAAGAATGTTCTATTTGTTATGCTGATACTTTCAATTACCCATCTAACCAAGTCATTTTAGGGTAATATTTTAGCATGAGCTACTATTCTGTGAAGATAAGAGCTGGCCAAATCCTTAAGAGTACTCTTTGACTTGTCAGTGGAATCTGTTGTTCCCTTTTCTTCTTCAATCTCTTTAGGATCTTTGGCTTCCAGTAAATTATATACGCTTTTCCATGAAGCCTTACCTATACTGAGGCAGGTAATATTGGCTATCAAGACCTTTTTCACTGGTTCCTCTTTGGTTATGATGGACTTGATATGCACAACCAAATAGAAGAACATAACAGAGGATAAATTCGTTCAAAACTAATACATAATATATAATAATAACAGTAATTAAGCACAATGGGTAATATGGATTTTGATATATTACGCTGCTATGGATGAAATCCTTGAAGAACTCAACCATAACTGCACTATTAATGTTTTCTGTAACTGCCAATTGTGACACTTTAAATGCCATAAAGATATGTTGCATTGTGAATTTTAATAACGATTCTTTAAAAATGAATATCGTAACTTTCTGATCAGCGATAAGCAATTAATTGCATATCGCAAATCAGGAGGTATAACCGTTATGCTTAACTGTTTCCTTTGTAAAGTTCTGATTGCAATAGATGGTAAGCAGGATCAATTGAATAAATGCTTTTATTTTTATTTATGATTGACTTATAATTTAGGCCCGCAAACATTTTCCTAGCGATTATATTTGACCTTTATTAAAAAAGCACGCTTTCCAATAATAAAATCACATCGGTGGATTCCAAATGGGCATTTGTTATCTGTTTCATGCTTTCAGCGATGGCCGATTGCGACCAGCTTATCGCATCGGGAGATTTATATGGCCCCTTGGAATGATCCCTTGATAAGTTGCGATCTGCACTTAACAATAGTGTTATCACATCGATGATTGCCAATGGAAACCTTAAGTCCATATTTTAAACAAAGGATGTGACACATTCTTTTATATTCGTTTTACAACAAGGTCTTGTTTAATATTTAAATCGGATTGAACCTTTTCATAAGGATTTTCATGTGTTGTATAGATTTTGCAAAGTTGCGATTATTATTGAACTTAACCTAAAAGCAAAAGACTTATCACGACTATTGATTTTTTAAAACTTTTATTGATTTTGTCTAAGTTCTAAAAAGGGGACCCATTTCTTGTTAAAATTTTAGATAAAGATTTTGAAATGGGGAGGGCTATTATATAGCACAACAATTGGCGATTCACTGAGATAAACAATTATCTCTGAGAAAGTAATGCAATATCTATAAATTTCTTAATTTGGAAACCATTGAGGATAAAGAAGACCATATAAGAATAGTATAAAAATTAACTCTGAATATAATGACAATTTTTTGTAATTTCTTTTCCAATCTTAAAAAATAAAAACACTTTTGGCTTCTTTAAGCTTTGATTGTTTAATATAGATAAAGTAGGGGGCATCTCCAACTTATATTTTAAGTTTACTCTGTTGTCACAAGTAGTTCCTCTGCTGCTAGGAGACATTCATAGTCTCGGCAGGGTTACCTTTTAACCATTTAATCATTCATTGTCCCATACATCTAAGAGTATAACTTTTGAAAGATAAATTCAAAAAGATATGTTTACACATATTTATTTTCTTTTTTAATTTTTTTATTCTTTCAATTTTTTAAAAGATAAAAAGCCATTGTCCTGTTTTGGTGGCCAGCTATTGACAATGCCATTCACTGGTTGTAATTGAACTGAACAATATGGCTCGTGATGAGACCCCTTGTCTTATGATTATAAGCCATTACCCTGTTTTGATATGCAGTATAAACATTGATGAGCCTATCTTCTCAATGATTTGAAATATTCCAAGCCACATCTTTTGAAATTTGGTATGTTTGCCTTTGTCTTCATGTGCTTTGTCCCATTTCAAAACCAGATCACCAATTTGTAAAATTTTTGGGCAAGCAGAATTTGCATCAAAAGAAGATTTAATGACATGTTGATGTTTTGCATGTGTAATTTTGGCTTTTTCCCTATCCTCCTCTAATTTAAGGATTTGATCATATCTTAATTGAATAAAGGAAGAAGGATTTTCTTCAATAAATTGTACTAGGGCTAGAGATGGGAATGCTAAGTTTGTTGGTATTATAACTTCTTTCCCATACACTAAGTTTAATGGAGAAGTACCTATTGAGGCCTTCTGAGTTATGAGGTCTGCCCATAATGCAAATATCAAACACTTGTGCCAATTATTTTGATTCTAATCAATAGTTATTTTAATAATCTTAACAAGATTCTTATTAGTTGATTCTACCAAACCATTACCTTGAGGGTAGTAGTTTGTAGAATAATTTAATTTAAGTCCTCTCTTAAGAGAAAATTCAAGTATGGTATTTCCAGAAAAATAAGATGCATTGTAAAAATGAGGGCATTAGGTGCACCAAACTTGGTAATGATGAATTGATCAATGAACTCAATGATTGCATCAGAATTGGCTACCTTCAAAGGAATTGCTTCTACCCACTTCATGAAGTAATCCGTGGTTGTAAAGATGTATCTGTGCTACTTGGAAGAATGTGAAACAATATCTCCTATGATATCCAACCCCCATTGTTCAAATGGTTGTTCAATGTTCACTGGTTGTAAAGGAAAGGCTTGTTTCCTTTGTCTCCCACTAGTAGTTTGGCATATTTTGCATTTCCTTACATAGTCATGGACGTCTTTAAATAAAGTGGGCCAATAATATTGAGCATGTATTATCTCGTGAGCTGTTGTATCACCTCCAAAATGTCCACCTGCTGGACCATCATGTAATTCCTACAAAACCTTCTGTGCTTCAACTTTTTCAAGGCATATTAACAAAATCGAATCATAATTCCTTCTAAATAACACATCGTCAATGATTTTTTAAGTGTTTTGCTTTTAATCTCAAGGCATGTTTTTTTTTTGTAACTGAGACTAGGAGGAGCATATCCATTTTTCAAATAAAAGACCAGATCTGCATACTGAGATCCAGATTTCATTATACTTATCTCGTTTACTTGAAAAGAATTATTTGAATCTTCATGTTCTGGAATATTAGAAGCTCCTGCAAAAACCTTGTCCTCTTACAATTTTCGCTGGTTTAATATCTAAATCATACTCTTGTAATGTTGTAAGCTAGTTGGCTCTCTTCTCTCCTACTTCCCTTTGGACTAGCAATGGTATCACTGCAGAGAATGGGACTATTACTTTTGTATGAGTTTTTAGGAGGAATGGCCTAAAGTGTTTAATAGATTTAAACACAACGAAAGCTTGTTTTTCTACTTCGGAATAGTTAAGTTCAACACCTTGTAAATTAGAATTGAAGAAGGATATGGGTGTTTCAGCTTTCTGATCATTGATTTGCGTTAACATAGCTGCATAAGATGTTTCGGATGATACAAAATAAAATGATTAGAAAAATTTGGAGTATTCAATGCAGGAGCACTAATGATTGTCTGTTTGATTGAATCAAAGGCTTCTTTTTCGTTATGTCCCCATTTGAAAACTGATTTTTTCTTAACCATGGTATGTAAACGTAAAACAATCTGCGAAAAAATAGGAATGAATCATTTTACAAAATTTATCTGTCCTAAAAATGATTGCATTGATTTTTTATTGTGTGGCAGAGGAATATCAGAAATCTCTTTGATCCTGCCTAGATCGATGTAAATGCCGTCTTTAGATATGATAAATCCTAAGAGTTTACCTTCATCAAGAGCAAATAATGATTTCTTGGGATTTAATGAAATCCCATACCTTTTAGAGCATTCAAAGATTTGTTTCAAATCATGTAGAAGATTTGCTCTTTTCTTGTAAAAGACAGTTATGTTGTCTAGGTAGACAACAACTGACCTATTAATCAAACCCTTGAATGCTATATCCATTGCTCTTTGGAAAGTAGTTCCAACATTAATCAAACAGAAAGACATTTCTTGATAGGCATATGTTCCCCATTTAGCTCTGAACGTATTTTTTAGTCTGTCATCTGGATGCACCAGTGTTTGGTTGTATCTAGAAAAAGAATCCAGAAAAGACATTAACTCTGAACCAACTACTGAATGAAGTGTTTGCGCCATTGTTGGTAATGGGATATTATCTTTTTGGCATGCCTTATTGAGATTTCTGAAATCAATGCAAATCCTAATATCATCGTTTTTTTCCTAACAGGTACCAAGTTATAAAGCCATTTAGAATGTTTGATTGGGAAAATTATCTTAGCTTTCAAGAGTTTATTCAACTCTACTTTGATCTGACTCTCCAAATTCGGGTGAATTGTCCTCAGTTTTTGTTGCACAGGTTTCTCCTCAGAAATCATTGGAATTGTGTGTTGTATGATAGAAGTATCATACGTTTTCAAATCATCATAATTCTAAGCAAAAACATTTTTATATTTGTTTAACAATCTGATAAAAGCAAATCTTTCTTCTGAAGTGAGCCCTAGTCCCAGATTAATGTTTTGTGGTTTGGCCTCAGTGCCAAGATTTACTAATTCAAACCTTAAAGTAGAATTTTGAAGTTTTAAATTAGTGACTTTTTTGAACCTATCTTTGATATCATAGAGATCTTCAAGTTTGACCACAGATTTAGGTATAGAATTCTCATTCGGTCTTTGTTTTATTTGAAGATCATGATCATTTTCATCAATAATCTGGTCATCATAAGATTTTTCAAAAGTTAATAAATTAAAATGTCTTTGTCATGATTAAATACCCACCAATTGGTGACATTCTCTGGAACATATGGTCTAAAAATTAATTCAACTGAAAACCTATCAGGACTATAATCCTCGGATGGAAGGAGCTTAGAAGCAACATTAGCTAATAAATCAACTATTGCATTATGAGATCTGGGAATAGGAGAAATATTAAATACTATAAAATGAGATATGAGGTCTTGAACCAAGGATTTATAATGCTTGGGATGTCCTGAAAGGCAATGGATAGTATTCCTTACCTGTTTGATGGCAATCTCAGAATCACCAAATACTTTTAGGTATTGAATCTTCAAAACTATCACTTTATAAAGCCCTTGAATCAATGCTTCATATTCAGCGATATTATTTGTACAATCAGATTCTAGTCTACATCATAGCATAGTTTTTTTCCCCTTCAGGACTAATTAAAATACATCCTGCCCCTACACTGTCATTGGATTTTGATCCATCAAAATATAAATACCAAAATACAAGATTATCTACAGGTTTATTTACAATTTTTTCAGCAGTAGTAACACACCTTGATGTATTTGTATGCGAGAAATTTTCTATCTATGATGTGAAACTATTAACAGAAAAAGGTGATGATTGAGCATTAAAATTACCAAAGAATGATTCGACTGAGTAATTTCTGAGAATGTTGTTATTAAAAGCTATAGGTTGATTTTCCTGCTCAAACTCCATTACAATATGGGTCATGTGCTTCTCCCGATCGATTTAATTTGATTTGGTTTCCCTTTATAGGGAAGCCACATATGAGACCAATCAGTAGAAATGTAACCATGGAGTTTCTCAGACCAATCCCTGCTTTAAATTAAACCATAAAACTCAGGGATGTCAGCAATCAATATATCAATTGTCTGGACTACTCTAGGATCAGCTGATAACCTAATGGTGTCTAAATTAATCTCTCCTAAGACTTGAACCTTAGTTCGATCTAACTGAAAAATATGTATTGGAAATTTTTGGGGCTCAATGTTTAATTTTGAGCAAACCGAGGCTGGCTTTATGTTTGATGAAACCCCTGAATCTATTAAGTAGTTGTGTAGATTTCTATTGTAGATCTCATAGGTCAAGATAAAAGGAGAAGTATGAGAATTAGATCTATCTCCAATCAAAACAGCATCAATAGCATCTACTTTATCCATTGGTGGCTTACATGTTCCTTTAGCCGCATTAGATAATACAACATTTGGAAGAGGAGAAGAAGGTACTGCATTTAACTCCTTGAGCAACAATTTTTGTTGATGTTTGAGCTTGCTAAGATCAAATAAAGAAATATTCGCTCTAGTCTTCTTCATGTCTTCAATAATGTTTTAATCCATAGAATCAAAGAATACTAATGTCTTGGATGATGAGGGTGGATTGGAAGATGATGGTTGATTTTGAGTAGGCAAAACTGGAGTTTTCTTCATGGGAGCCTTATCTTTGGTAGTAGGGCTTGCATTTTTCTTCTTTTGAGTTGTTTGAACAGGCTCTACAGTGATTTTACTTCTGGAATTTATTGGGAGAGCTTCCTGTTCAATTTTAGTATTAGAATTAGGCAAAATGAAGTCCCACATTGATCCGGATTCAAACAGGAACGCAATAAAATACAGAGATAACCATATACACAAAGATGTAACGGAAATAATACTTCATTTCATTAATGGAAAATACTGAAATATGCTTACAACCGGAAATAGAAATAAACCAGCTAGGGCTATGATAGCTTATCTCTGAGAAGAGATGTGTGGCTACATGCCTCAGAACCGTCTTACAATGAGGCTCGAAGGCCTATTTATTGTTGAGAAACAATGGAAAACCCTTCACATTCCAAAACCTAACCCTAGAAGATGAAACGCCAAACTATGGGCCCCGTTTGGGTAAACTGGTACCCCCGCTTGGGTAATTTGGTACATCAACTTCCCGGGGTCGTAACTTTGGCATACGATCTCCGTTTTACGCGCATGATAGCCCGTTGGAAAGATCTCTCCAAGGACTACGACGGGAAAGAAAATTTTTTATCCAAAAAATCGCGGAGCAATATTTCCCAAAAAACGTCGTTTAGGGCCTCAAAACGGCTCCGGAAGTTCAGGACCCGAAAAACTGCTAAAAATAGTAAACTGCGCTATAATTAAGGAAACTGAAAATGTTGAGGTGGGGGTCCAGGTGGACTTGGCAGGTGGCCACCAATATCCACCTGGATCACACATACTGTGACATTCGACTATATCATCTTCTTCTGTTTCCTCTGATGACAAAATTCTGTCTTCAACCTCATCATTATCTAGATCTAATTTTGCATTAGGTATGGAATTAGGTGGTTTTGATTCAGTTCTTTTGAAGTTCCTAAATGGTTTTTTAGTGGAGGTTTTAGCTACCTGTTTCTTTATCTCTACCATTTCGTTTGACATAGTCTTCAAAACGTTTTGCAAACCCTCCATATCGTATGGATCTTTAGCTACTTTCTTTTTCGAATCATTTTTAAAAGTAACTTTTTGGACTTTCTTTCCTCAAGAGAAATTTTCTTTTCTAAAGCAATAATACATTTTTCAACAACGATCACTTCTTTCATATTCTCTGCTAAGATGGAATTTGCAGCCCTATCAACAAAGATAGCTATATTCAAAGGTAAAGTAGAAATATACCACTCGCTTCAGACTTCTTCACTGGGCTTAGATGCAGCAAGAATTTCATTTAAGAGTTTATTAAATCGCAATTTGAAATCTTTAATGGATTCCTTTGACTCAGTTTTAAGATTGGGGAGATCATTGATTAATGTCACTGTGGACCATGATAGCCCGTTGGAAAGATCTCTCCGAGGACTACGACGGGAAAGACGATTTTTTATCCAAAAAATCGCGGAGCAAGATTCCCCAAAAAACGTCGTTTAGGGCCTCAAAACGGCTCCGGAAGTTCAGGACCCGAAAAACTGCTAAAAATAGTAAACTGCGCTATAATTAAGGAAACTGAAAATGTTGAGGTGGGGGTCCAGATGGACTTGGCAGGTGGCCACCAATATCCACCTGGATCAGTACATTGCAGAAAACTAAATGTGCTTTGCAAAAAATTGAATGTTCTAAGATGTTACAATTACTTAGAATGCATATTTCTTCTTCAAAACATTTCAGATCACCAATTGTATATAGAACATAAACTTAAGGATCATATGAAGACAACCAAGAAAAAATATGCGACACTGAGATTTTTGTCCAATGACCAGGGAAAAACCCCTCAAGTGGGGAAACCCAAATGATTCTTCTTCTATTAGATTTATTCAGTTATTAAACAGAGTATAGAGAGAGAGATTGAATGACAATGAATAAAGTCACCAATGTCTTGTCAACTTGCAGCTGAAGTGCACTTACTCTTTTCTTGAATATCTCCTCATTTTCTTAATAAAACCATGTCCTTCACACTTTCTCTAGCTCTTCCCTTGCTTTTGATCTTCACTAGCTCTCACACTTTTCTTACATGCACTCAACACTTCCTCCTTCTTCACAATGAACATGCCACTCTCAACTCACTTGTTCCTACATAAATATATGAGAAAGGAGAGGAGTTACAAAATGAATTCATACCTTGATCCAATAATAGGAGAATTGAATTCCTTGAGGGATGAGTTACTTGAGGAAGAAGAGAGAGAAACGTACACTTGTCTTGAGGAGTTACAATTCGAATTAAGGAGAGATGGAGTTACACGTAGACATGAGAGAATATTTGGTGAGAGTTACAAATCGAATTGAATGAGGGAGTTAGAAGTGCATTTAATGAGGAGTGACACTTTTTCCATAAATTGAATTAGTAAGGGAGAGTTAATTTTCTCTTAAGTGTGGAGTTATTATTTTATTCCAAGAGAGAGATTTAATTTTCCAAGAGATTCTCAATTTAATTTACTTATTCCATGGGAGAATTCATTTTTATTGATCCATTAAAGGTGAATGACTTTAGACTATTTTATAAATAATAGTATAATAATAATAATGATACTAGTAAGGATAAAAATATTAACTCTTGACTTGTATAATCATGATTGATTTGATTTTAAAGTGGATTCCATATGTGGAGATCATCCTTGATCATTTAGACATGACTTTCTACTTTTGGAAAGTCACTTCCAAATTGAGATTTGACTTACTATTTTTGGAAAGTCATATTAGAACTGTCAGAAATGAAATTTAATTGTAGGTGGTTCAAACATAACTGAAAGATATGATTTCTTCTAGGATAAATCCATCCCTGAGCTGCCAAATTATAACTTCTAGGTCAATACGAAGATCAATACCATAAAAAGTGGTCATTTAAGGGCTCAAAGTGGCTGCTGAAGTTTTTCACCCAAATTTTTTGAAACTCAAACCACTACTAAAAATGACCTTGGAAGATGATTCCTCCAATATTTCCACTCTATAAGCAAAAGCATGGATGCAAAGCAATATATTGATCTAATTCCGACCAGTTAGATTTTTCAAAATTCTCACGCAAGCAATCATGGGTAGTGTGCTTTCATAGCGGTTATCCAAACATAAATTCTTTAGCTTACGAAACTCATTTATGCTACATGGACAAAATTTCTAATATGTACCTAAATGGATCTTGGAAGAAAGTTTCAACTTGCCATAAAATTTAAACTGCGACTTAAATTATTGGTTTTGTTGGATTCCTAGTACTGAGTTACAACTATTGACACCCCTCCCTAAATGACTCCATAGATTATAAAATTGATTTATTTGAGGATCTTTATATCTAGGGGTTTTTTAATAAATACCAATGAGAAACTTTCACAAGGGGTTGGAGTATGCAAAATGCTTTCTTGAGAAATCATGGGTAGTGTGCTTACATGGGGCTTTTCCAAATGTAAATACTTGAGCTTACAAAACTTGTTTCTACTACTTGGTTAGGGTTTTATACCCCCAAGAAAAATTCACAATATGTCCTTAAATGTCTCTTGGAAGTGATTTTCAACTTGCCATAAAATTCGCATTGAGACTCGGATGGAAAGCCATTGGTTTTGTTGGAATCCTGACACCAGGTTGTAGCTACACATGCCCCCCATTGCCCAATGACTCCATATTTTGAAAATTGATTTCTTTGAGGATATTTAGATATAGGGTTTTGTCCAGCAAAGGTTGATGCAAAATTTGCACAAGGGATTGGAATTTGCAAAATGCTTTCTCTAGCAGTCAAGGCTAGTGTGTTGCATGGGCCTTGACTAAACACAAATTATCAAGCTTATGAAACATGCTTATGCTTATTGGTTTGATTTTTATGCCCATTGAAAAAGTTCACAACATGTCCTTAAATGGCTCTTCGAAGCAAGTTGTAACTTGCCATAAAATTCAAACCAAGATTTGGATGAGAAAAATGTTAGCTCCTTTAGACTCTTAGCTCAAAGCTACAACTAGGGACAACCACCCTCCTATGAATCCATAGGTCAAAAATTGATTTATTTGAGGATATTTAGTCTCAAGTGTTGTGGGTAGAATTTTCACATGGGCCTTTGCTAAAAAAAATCTCCAAATATTATAGAAGTCATTTTTATGGCTTGGTTTGGTTTTTATACACACAAAATGAATTCACAATATGTCCTTAAGTAACTCTAGCAAGTGAGATGAAATTGGTTATAAAATGAAAATGGCGTCTCAGATGGGAAAACCCTCGATTCCATTAGAATCTTAAAACTAGGTTATAATTAGGGGTACCCTCTCTCCTAGGATTTCATAGGCCAAAAAATGATTTATTGAGGATATTTGAAGTTAGGGTTTTTTGCAATAAAGGCCAATGCAAATTTTGCACACAAGGGTCAATTTTACAAAACACTCACTCAAGTGATTGAAAATAGTGTTCTTCCATTGGCCTTGCAAAAACACACTTCCCATAGCTTAGGGAACTCAATTTTTGTACTTTGGTTTTTATACCGACATACAGAATTCACATTATGTGTTTGAATGGCTCAAGAAAGTGAGATGAAATTGGCCATAAAATACAAAGCAACACTTTAATTGGAAAACTATCAATTACGTTGGAGTCCTAGCACTCGGTTACATTTAGGGGCACCCCCACCATAGGATTTCATAGACCGAAAGATGATTTATTGAGGATCCTTAGAGATAGTATTTTTTTTAGTAGAGGCTAATGCAAAATTTGCACATGGTGTTGGATTTTATAAAACACACTAAAGAGTATAAAAAATATACATTTTTAAGTTTAGATTTTATATCCATTGAAAAAAGGTGTCAAGGACTAGAAAAACATTAGAGAGAGTTATTAAGGAACTAACTAAAGTACTAGACATCGAAGTTAGATCCCACATCTAGGATAAGGTGAAAGTGGCTCGAGGGAGATGCTCCATGACATTAGTGATACAGTATCATCATTAGATGGTTAATGCATTAACATGGCATATGAGTGAATTGTAGAAGACACCCTACATAGGTAGGGATATGTGAGTACCCAAGTGAAAATATTATATGATATAAATACCATTAATAAAAAGTGGGAAATTTATTAGCACATAAGATAACACAATAGAATCCTTCTTTCAAACACATAAAATGGTGTAATTTTTTGTAACTTCTTATATATAATTTATTGTGGCACGTTAATGTTCATAACTGGGAAAGAATAATAAGGAAACCACTATTAAAGGGGATGGATGACATGTGAAAATATCCCTGTCCCTAACCCTAAGCATTTATCTTACATGTGTTTGGGTTGTTGTTGACAAATATAGATAGTGCAAGAAAATAGATTTTTATGATGTTAATGGAATTGCGATGTGAAAATATAAGCATCTAGTCAACTAATTTAGTTTCCTAGTATAATGGGGGGCTCCTTAGTGTGCCCAAGTGTGGTTTCAAAACTATTAATCAAATCAAATAATATTTAGGACATGTGGCACATAGTTAGAGGAGAATCATCTTGCATGATGATCTAGTATTCCTCTAATACCCGCATTATCCAAGATCTTTTCTTCAGTTGATGTTAGCAGAATTGCATGAAAGAAAATGCAAAAACCATATGTGAAATTACTTAAAAGAAGAATAAACATAAAAGAGACCATCAAGACAATGCATACAAATGTTTGATAACGAAGTTCATCCAATGTGGACTACGACTCTAGGCCCTACCTTAATATTGGGGAGGTTGCTTCATTCATCTTATCAAAATAAAGGAAAGTACAAGTAAAAATACATCATTATACCTCCAATCCTAGGAGTGACTTGAAATATGACTATTCAAAACAAAATAATCATAGCACCAACAAGTTCATCTTGTCCTCTTGAGACTTTTAAATGTAAACATGACCCATTTCTAAAAGACACATTGTTGTCTCATACTTCATGCCCAATAATTAATGAAAAATGCGGGTCTTTTCTATGACCCCTGAAATCTATTGCTTATATGCAAAAATTGACTGCACCATTTTGATCCTTACGAAATTTTGGTTAAAATGAGTATAAATTGGACCCCATTCTGACGTTGTCAAATTTTGACCACTCAAGGAATCTTTCATATTCCTCACA
Organism: Pinus taeda; assembly: GCA_000404065.3. NCBI lineage: Eukaryota > Viridiplantae > Streptophyta > Pinopsida > Pinales > Pinaceae > Pinus > Pinus taeda. The sequence goes on from APFE030619781.1 coordinate 493,843, forward strand.
TTAAAAAACATATTTTGGGAATATACTTACAGGAATCTATCTTGAGAAGAATGTCCACTGGGTTCCACTTTTGTCAAGGTTTCACCCCTATCGTGGTTCTAAAAGCTTGTGGTTCCATCAGCTCTTGACCCTCCCACTTGTGGCTCCCATCATTGAAAAAATGAATGTTGAAGGCTTAAGTACTTGTCACGCGGAATGAGTCGATCTCGTGGACAAGATAGACCTTCCTAGAATCTAATGAAGACCTAATGACAAACAAACCAACCAGACACTATCTTTCTCTAAATGCGCTTTATAAATAATGGCAAACAAATGTGTTTTA
>APFE030619783.1:3308-15321 GCA_000404065.3 Pinus taeda
TATAAAAAAAATTGAAACATTATGCAAAAAATATGAAGCAGTTTGCAAAAGGTAGCAGAAGTGTGTATCGTCCAACATCTTATGCAAAGAGCAAGGAGATGGAGTAAGGAATGATTGACGATCATTTAGTGAATTTTTGTTGCTAGTGCATTCATCAGAATATTCTTTTATATTCAGAGTTTTCTCTTCGATATATTTATTATATTCCATAGAGGGTTGATGTGTTGTTGTTGAGTTCTGTCGATCTCCTTGGAGCTTTGTTTGAAAATGAATAAAAGGCCGTAAGAGATTAAGGAGGTTTGCGCCTCCAGCAAGTGATGTCTTGCTAAGAAAGAGGTAGTGGCTCCTAGTTGGTGGTGCCCAACTAAATTGTTATAGGGGTAGTGGCTCCTTGTTGATGGTGGCTAACTAAATTTTTGAAGGGGTGGTGGCTCCTTGTTGGTGGTGGCCAAATAAAATGTGTAACAAAGATTTGAATACTAAAACATTCATAGTAACACAACGGTAGCATGGTGTTTTTTTCCCCTTCAGGATTTCCACTAAAAATACTTGTGTCTCCTTATGTATGCTTGTGTTGATGTTTATCATGCCTTTTATGTGTTGATTTTATGTTTCATTTATATTCAAATCAACTTATGGTATGATGTGCATGGTTGTTTAGTGATTCCAAAAAACGTTTTGAAATTTTTATAAACCCTATCACTAATGATTTAGTAGTGATCCAATCTCCATCATTTTCACCCATAGTCAACACTTTTAATCCTCAATCAACCTTGTCAACAATGGTAAACCAAGTTCAACCATAAGCTTCCCCTTAATCCCTAATCAACCATGGTAATGATTTTCAATCATGCTCAACTAAGGTCAACCACGGTAATAACGGTCAATCATGGTCAACTAAGTTCAACCATGGTAATTATTGTCAATCATGTTCAATTGAGGAAAACTATGGTAATCATTGTCAATCATGTTCAATTGAGGTAAAGCATGGTAACCATTGGCAATGATAGTCAACTTAGGTCAATCATGGTCTACCTTAACCAACAGTGGTCAAAACGCTTAAAACCGTAGTCAACCTCATCAACCATCATCAACCCTGTAAACCCACTTCAACCATTAACATAACCACTTTTGTAACATTAATGTAACATTACTGTAACCATGTAACAATGTTACAACAATGGTCATACATGGTTAACAATAGTAAATCAAAGTTAAGCATAATCTTTCCTCTTAATCCCTAGTAAATCATGGTAATCAGTATCATCATGCTCAACTAAGGTCAACCATGGTCTTTGTCGACCAACAATGGTCAACCTTCTTCAACATGGTCAACTGCATGAACCATGGCCAACCACATCAACCTACTTCAAACATTAATGCAAAAGTTTTTATAGCATTCATGTAACATTTTTTATAATGGTAATGTAAATTTTTTTATAAAATTAATGTAACAGTAGGTTATTTTGCAATATTGGATTTTCTTAGGGTACATCCTGTGTTTATAGTGTGGATAATGTGTTATTTGCATATCTTCTTTCATTTCAATTTTAGTTATTTCAACATTTTCATGCATTAAGAGAGTAATATTTAATTGAAATCTTAAATAAACCTCTAGATTATAGAATATTGTAGAAACTTATACGATGTATTGTGATGAACCATTTTAGTGGAATATCCATGATAGTCTGGATATTAGCGACTTGAGGACAACTTCATTCTATCTTATAATGAAATGAAGCAATAAGCTTACTAGCATTGCTCTAAGTTTTATTTTATAGAAGTGGATAAGTGTTTATTCACCTTCAAAACTATAAATAGACATGTATCAAAGATAAAACCCACTAAATATTTCACTAAAGTTGTATGGACCTTATTCAATCCTCAAATGCACCAAACTCACTGCCTACAAATTGGTTCTTGCAACTCACTCCAACATACATCTAATCTTTCATGTGTCTTATTTGAATAAGGTACTGGGCTCGAATTGTAGGGTGTAAACTATCCTACTGTAATTTAACAAAGAAGGGTCCATATGGCCATAAGTAAAAGTAGTATTGGCCACCAAAGAGCATCAAATACAACAACACATAGTTTAAGAAGTGTTCATTTATTGGCAATATATGTAGTGAGAAGGTGCCCCTTAGGAACCAACAATATTTTTATAGTAGTTTCAGCATCACCAACCCTGAGGACAATGATGATTTTGAGGGGGAGGGCAACGGAATTTTAGGATGTTACCATATCCTCCCTAATATTTGAGGCCATTTTCTTTGAATAAGGTCCATTAGATAGTTAGTGGATTGTTACTTGATTAAAAGGATCAGTGCTTTTTAGTAAATAAGGTCCACTAGGTGGTTGGTACTCATTAATAATGGTGCCACAAGTAGTTAGAGTTTTGCTATATAGAGAATTAAGGGATATGTAATGTTTTGTCAAGGATCATTGTTGCAATTAGCCCTTTTCACATAAGAGCTTAGGACGTTGTCCCTTCAAAGTGGTGTTTGAACATTGTTTTCTCTTTTGGAAATCGTTAATACAAGGATTATATTTCATAGGATTAATCTCACCATCTCTTGCATATCCTCTCTTACATGTATACCTATCTAAATATCTTGTATGTGATTCAATTTTAAGGGATAAGGATTATTACAAAGTGTTTTCACTAGTGGATAATAATAGTAATGAAGTCATCAATTATTTTCAAAACTATAAAAAGTGATGAAACTACTCGGACAAAAAAAAAAACAAGTTTGCTCAAGTTTATAAAGATGTACATAATGTATTGTGCTTTACATTGAACTTATAACTTTTTAAAAGAAAAATCATATCCTTAACTCATTCAAGATATACTTATAATAATATATATTCATACATAAAAGTATATTCTTGCATCAGTCAACATTGTAAAATGTATAATTGACTTATTTGATTGAAAATTGGTTTATGACATTAGTATATGTATAAGGATAGGCCTTGCAATAATACATATTCATACATAAAAATATATTCTTGCATCAATCAACATTACCCACCTGTAAATCATCCAAATATTACAGAGACCCCTCCACTGTAGATACAACTTCTTCTAGTTCATCTTTTTGTAAACATAATTCGTTGTGTGAGTTAGCACAGCGTGTAAATTATCATTCATTAGAAGTCAAGTGTTCTGAATGTCAAGAAAATATAAATTTGCTTACACTTTCTGAATCTGCAATACATGCTTATCATAACCCCAGATCTGGTACCGCTCCTCCTTTGACCTCTGTCAGTCCATGCCCGAATCCTAAATGCTCAGATATACCTTTCCCACATGAGCAGAATTCTAACCATGTATTAATGATGCATGAAATTGTAACATTAGAAGGAGAAGACCCAAGGCTGATTGAGATGACGTGTCTAATGAGACCAGCCAAACCCAAGTACAGCCTAGGATACCTTGAACAAGCAAATCGCCTGATACCAAACTACAAATTCTGCCCAGTTCCTGCTAACTGCAAAAAGCCTGCAGTAATGGAGATACATAAATTTTATTCTCTCATGGATGGATGCGTCAAATCAGATATTAGTTCAGCATGGATGAAGGCAATGTTAAATTGAGATCTGTACACTAATCCCCAGGCAGATGAATTTAATCAGAATTATGCTCCCCATGAAAAGAGAGAATTAATTGAGGCTTGGAAACATTATATGGAAGTAAATAACACATGAATATCTTTCTACTCTTGGAAAGATAATATATGTCCATTAAATGTTTTTACTAGATCCATATGAACCTTAGCAAATAAGCATGCTTGGACTGCACTAGATGGAACAAAAGTTGAAACTCCATCCACATTACCTCCTTTCAAAGGAATTGTGATTGGAGAAAATCAAAATGCAGCCAAAGCCATACCACTGGTACAGAAGGATGACAGTGCTTTAGGCATTGATGGAAGAATACAAAAAGCCAGTGAACAACTCAATTGGACAAATACTACATTAAAAGGCTTAGAAATCAATGTAGTAAAATTTGTCGAATTCAAGGAACAAATTGATACTGTGTAAGTATCAATTAATGATGTAAATAAATGTTTGAACATTGTACAGTTTGATTCTAGTTTGATTTGTTCTTATGCTAGAGAATCTTTATCTAAAATAGAAGGAGTAGAAGAAAAATTAGTTGATCATCTTGATACAACTAAACATCTCATAACTGGTTTAACAGATAAAGTTGAAAAGATGAATCTATCAAAAATTGAAAAACCAGTTCCAAACTCCTTTCGAGTAAAAAGAAGTATAAAGATTCAGGATCCTATTAAAAATGCCGACAGGTTTCCAGCTTTGTTTCCCAAAGAAGCAGCCTCCCCTTTGGAATTGGAGTCCACACCAAAAATGACCATTGCATCCTTGTTTAAGGATGAAGAAGAAGAAAAAGGGAAGGAACAGAAAAGTCAGGACACACAAATCTTCCCCATATATGAACCTCTTGAGCATAGGTTCACCAAGTATCCTACACCTGACATTGAAGGAAAAGGAAAGCTTCCTATAGCACACACCTTTTTGCTAGATTCCGACAAAGAGTGGAACATAGACAACATGAGTGTTGGTCAAATCCGAGAGATGATAGATATGATGTATACAGAATATAAACTCATGTGTCATAGAGGAAAAAGTGAAACTGATGCTTGCAGAACCATTATTCAGTGTTTTACAGGGACACTCCTCAGGTGGTGGGAGATAGAATATTCTCCTAAACTCATTGAAATAATGGAAGCAAAAGTTCTCAAAGATGAGAATGGAGATGTTATACACAACTCTGATGGCACTGTCACCAGCAACATGATCGGTGCACTAACATCAGTGATTCTAGAACATTGGTGTGGAAGTGAAACAAAAATTGCCGATAAAAATGAGGTCATCCTCATGAACTTAAAGTGCCACAAGATGTCCCAATATGAAGACTTCCATAGAGATTGGATGCAAATAACCTATGAAGTTAAAGATTCTGAGAACCTGTTATGGAAACAGGTATATCTTGTAGCCTTCCCATCTAGATTTGTCGATTATATTAGAATGCAAGAAGTCTTCCAGTTACCTTTTGAGTCATACACATGGGGTGAGATATATGCCCACATTACAAAGACACTGGTAAGTCTTTGTACAAGCTCAAAGGTAAATAAATCTCTGGAAAAGATTTCCAGATTACTAGACAAAAAGTCCATTTGCAGCAAGTATGGACTTACAACAGATGATCCTTTGGTCAAAAGAAGAAAAGCTAAGAAAAGAGCAAAGAGAGAGTTCAAAGAAACTTTCTACAAAAATAGAAGAAACTATCCAAAGGATAAGAAACGATACTCCAAACCAGTGCGAGGCCAAGCCTCCAGAACAAAGAAAGGATATTAAGTATGTTCCCAGAACACACTATTATAATCCCTTTGATATTCATCTGCATTCCACAAAACAGGAAAAGTGGAATAAAAACACTTGTTGGTTATGTGGGCAGAATGGACATACATCCTCCAGATGTCCACAGGGCGAAGAATCAAAGTTAAATAAAGGTAAGAAATCTGAAGCCTTTGCTCAGAAAGCCAAACAAGTTAAGCAAGAAAGAAGAGAACCAATGCTCTGCATGAAATGTGGTTCTCATGCACACAAAACAGAACGTTACACGAATGTTACCATTAGAGAAATTGCTTAGCAGCATCAAATAGAAGAATCATTTTATGATTCTTTCAGTGCTTCCTCTGTAGAAGAATTACATTCTCACATGGAACAATATTCAGATTCTAGTTCTTCAAATTGTTTATGTTCTAATCCTGAAGAATGCACTTGTCATGCTCAATATGATTTTGACTCTGAATATTTCAGCGAATCAAGTGAAGAAGAAGAAAGGCCCAAGCCTCAAAAAGAAAAGGTCCTCATGGCATTGACAGAAGAAGATGAGCTGAAAATCCTATCTCAGATAAGAGCCATGGAGGAAGGAGACATGAAAAATCGTCTGATTGAAGCATTTACAGATCAGCTCAAATCCAAAAAGCTTCAAAAGAATCAGGTAAGAAGTCCCTATTCATTGATGCCTCTTATGAATGAAATACAAAATCATTCCAAATGCATCATCAGAAACGTGGTAGAGTAAGATCACTCACTTTAGGTGAAGTAAGCCGTGAGATTTATAATCTCAAGGCAGAAATTTCCACAATGAGAGCTCAAATTGCAGAGCTCCAAAAAGGGAAAAAGGTAGCAAAAGAAGAAGACAATGATCAGCCATGGGATACTGCTCAATATGACAATAACCAAGAAATCCAGGTTGCTGAAGGAATGAAGGATCCAAATTTTGGATTCAGAGATATGAGATTATTAACTATTTCCTATCAACAACACCATGTCAAAGTAAATGTCTGCATAAAAGGGCAAATGTTTGAAATGGTTGCACTCTTAGATTCCGGAGCAGACATCAATATCCTCAACATGAAAAATATTCCAGCAAAGTATAGGACAGCCCTGGCATAATAAGATTATGATTTAATTATATGTAATAAGTTTAAACTCTTAAATTAATTAAGATCATTTTCTTTTTCCAAATTAAAAAATCGTAATTTTGAAACGTTTTAAAAGTTAAAAACCCAAAAAAGATGGATTCATTTTATCAACATTTTTTATCTCCCTTCCCGGACAAATTAGACACACTTTGTTTCTTTCTTGCCCCTCTCATTCTCAAGGATAAAGTATTGTCCAAAACTAAATTTTCTAACGAAACTTTTCACTCGTAAGTCAACTTTATACAACTCTCGAGATACTTTGTTTCTTTCTTGCCCCTCTCATTCTCAAGGATAAAGTATTGTCCAAAACTAAATTTTCTAACGAAACTTTTCACTCGTAAGTCAACTTTATACAACTCTCGAGATACTTCTTAAATATAGCGCGGGAGTAATTGTGTATCTAAATTGACTTATGGAGAACCGTATACCTATTTTGAAAATATTCTCTATATAATTTCTATATAGAATAAAACAATATCTAATATAAATTATTGTTTTAATATATCAAAAATTATATAATAATTTTATTTTAAATAAATAAATTTTTTATTAATTAATATTATGAACAATAACATATTTTCTATATATAAATTCTAATCAAACATTTTTTTTTTAAATTCAAATTTCAACCACCCAAATCAACTTTATATAAAATGTTTTTTGGAGGAGGTAAGTCAATATCCAATCATACATTCCGTTAACCAATCTTTGAAATTTTCAAAACAAAAAAGCGAAAGATCCCTTGCCCCAACTTTCTATAAATTGTTTAGGTGGGATGCCTGTGAATTCCCAATCATGCTTTCCATTAATCAAACGCTTGAATTTTTCAAAAAAAATTAAAAATCAGAAGCCTCCACAAATTTGGTGGGTGCGTGGATGCATAAAATTCCACAAATCTATCGGTGGGAGTTGAGCCTCTCGTAGCGAGAGTTGCAGCGAGATTAAGAAAGCTCACGTGCATTAGTGTGGGGAGGAGTGGTGTGTTTGAGTCTTCATACAGGGCCGGGAAAAATGCGATAAGGTTGCAAAGTGTGTTTGGATATATATTTTATTTTTTTAAATAATTTTTTATTTAATTTTTTTTAAAACAACATATATAATATATAGTTGACATTAAAATATTTTATATAATATGTGCACTAAGCCATTTTAAAATGGTTTTTTTCTTACTAATATATTTTTTAAAGCATAATCACAATTGAATTTTTTATTATATACAACATTAAAATAATTTCTTTTAACATTGTTTTTATATATAAATATATGAACTTGATATGATACAAACTAGTTAACATAGATCTTCAAATAGTTTATTTAAATCTTATGTTGAAATATTTCTTAAAAGTATAAGGTTTAAACATCTTACTCACATTTTGTTACTTCTAATTACTTTATATTATTTTATACGTTTTCGATTTAGAAAATAGTTTATTTTTTAAGATGTACAGGTGTCAACTCCATGTTGAGCACAGACATACTTACACATCACCCTCATACTGGGTTGTAGAATGAGCCTCTCGGCTCAATTGTATTATGGAATCAAAGAGGTGAAGGATCATAATGTATTAACAAGTTAAGGTTAGTATGTGTAAGATTATAGTGTGTTAGGTGATGATTGTGTTAAAAATCAAAGATCAAAGGGTATAATGTATCTAGATTTACATTGGTCACGATCAATTTTTGTTAATGGATTAATGGATTAGTGTGCTTGTAGACAAGTCTGTGAAAATCATTTTATTGGTGTTGAAAACAAATATTTATACAAATGAAAAATAAAGAGGAGAGAGTTATGTCTGAACAACTTCTTTGTAACTTGTCAATGAGAAAAGCTACCAACTAATACTAACTAATAATATACAAAGTAATCCTAAAGGATTAGTCAACATTCCTCCCCTTAATCTGAAGGAACGTCTCACATGCCAAGTAGCATTCAGAATTTTTCAAACTTTTCACAGCTCAATGCTTTGTTAACGATATCTGTAATTTCCCCTAAAGTAGGACAATGTGTCAGATGAATAGTTCTGGCCTCTACATGAGGTCGAATAATGTGATATTTTGTGTTGATATGTTTGGTTCAATCATGGAATCCATGATTATTCGCCAATTGAATTGCATAAGTTTTCTCAATAAAGAGAGTTGTTGAAGTCTTTTGTTTGTTATGCAAATCTTCAAGTATTTTCCGAAGCTAAATGATTTCTTTTGTGGCTTGAGTTGCAGCAACATATTTGGCTTCAATGGTAGAATCAACATGTACATATTTATTTCATGATCTCCAAGTGATAGTTGTTAATCCAAGAGCCATCAAATAACCAGAAGTAGACACCCCATGCTCATTAGAGAAATTTTGAGGTCTAAAATGGATCTCCTAAGGAATATTATAAAATAATAGTGGAAATAATAAAATAAGATTAGATTACATCATCAAATTTTAGAGGAAAAAAAGAAAAATTTACTTTTTCAACTCGTATTTAAAACTTATCTCTTTGTGGTTTTACTCAAATTTTGAGTTGAAGAACTCACTGGATGCATAATTTAATTCCTCATCTAATGAGTATCCATGTTGCATATTTTCAATGGGACTTGCCATGCGAAAAATGAGAAATACATGACAAAAATGTGATTGCAATCACATTTTTCATGTATTTCTCATTTTTCATGTAGCAGGGTCCATCAAAAGTATGCAACATGGGTATTCCTTGGATGAGGATTGTTGTATCTCTGAGATAATAATGGTCAACTATTATGCCAGAGCATCTAAGATAATTGTTTTGGGGGGTTTTGTTCTAATTTCTGAGACCAATGGATGAAACAGATATAACACTGATGTGCCTAACCTCTTGAATAATATCAATATCTCAGCAGAGGGCTCCTATAAATATTTACATAGTGAAATAGCTTTTATGATGATGAGCAGAAACAAAAAAGTAATATGATTGCCACAGTTTTAAAATTGAAAGCTAAACAATCATAAGTATGAAAACCTTTAAGCTATGTTTAAAGGTTTGAGAAAATACGCATGAGCTTACAAAAGATGCTGATGATATATTAATTTTGAGGGAATTAATTAAACAAATAGTCCATTAATTCATTCTCTTTATAAATTATCACTTCAGAAATCTTATAGGAATAGATTGAAATACAATTATTCCTACCTAGTTATCTTTGCAAGACAAAAGTATATGAAGAAAAACATAATGAATGAAATTGGAAAAACTTACAGGAAACACAAATTGTGTAAAATAGAATTCAGAATCCTTTGCTTCGTATTAATAATCCAGAAAGATTAATTACATCAGATGTCTAGAAATGCTTCTTCAAGGGTGCAACCCTTAGTAACTCGTGAAGAGATTTATTTATACAACAGTAGGATGAAAAATACCCTGAACTGCTTTTACAAAAAAATTTACACAATAAAAAATAAAACTATATAATGAACTCGTACTATTTTGGTGTTGAGTTGTTTGATGACTATTACTGAAAAAGTTGCAAAGTGGTTGAAGCTCGTTGATTGTTCCCTCAAAATCTGAATGTTGTTTAATTATCCTTAATCAAGTAAATCTATTAATTCTTCCCAACGTTTCTTATCTGGGATAGACATCCTTGTTACCCTCTGGTAGATTTCATCCATCTCGGTATATTTAGTAAAAGTGGGTTTTACCAAAATATATATGCTTGATTTCATCTAGGATGAAGAAAGAATCCTAGAGTGTTTTTACTATGAGAGCTAGTATTGCTGATCCTTTGATATTGGCTACTGAAGCTGCATGGGTGCCCACCTCTGTTAAATTCTTGACATAATCCTCAATTGGCATTAATTTATCATTAATAACCATCAAAGAAGGTAAACCTTTGCTGACAAAAGGCTCGATCTTGTTGAAAAATCTCTGAACTATGTTGTTAACTTTGCTGCACTTTTCTTGTAGCTGAAGGGTGAGATTTTTCTCAGTGATAATCTTCGTTACCTCTAATATTGCTGCAGTTCTGTCACTTATCCTTAACTCCTCAAGCTCATAGTCATCCTTGGAATTCAAAAATTTGATTATATCAGAGGAAGTCTTTGGCATATCCTCCAGCTGCGTAGTTATGGATTCCACTGCTTCCTGAGCTTTTTCCAAGAGATCTTTCTGATTGAATATATCTTAATGGAGGGCCAAATCTCCTTGATTGCTTCTATGATTTCTTCCCACATAATTTCTTTTGCTAAACCCAACTTGTTTCCTATGAAGGAATTTGTGAGTTTTCTCTATAACATTTCCACTTGGCCTTTGAGTCCGTTTGTTTCAGTTGTATGTGAATTGTCTTATATAGACTTCATAAGTTGTAATTCTTTGAGTCCATCCTTTAGTTTATTGATTTCTCCTATCTAGATAGACAGGTTCTGAACAGCTTTAGTAATTCGTTCAACTCCTTCTACTGTACCTGTTGCTGATGTAGTGGATGTAATAGAAACTCTAGTGATGAGAACTGTTGCAAGAGAGACTACATCCATTGAAGTTTGAATGTTCTTGATATCTTCCTCCTTCTCCTTAACTAATTTCTCCATCTCCTCCTCTGTTTGTTTTATTTGAAAATTATGTTCTATGATGATCTTCATCATATCTGACTTTTGAGTCTCTGTCTCCTCTATTTCTTTGGCCATTGGATCCTCAGAGGCTAGTAGTTTTAGCTATTTCTTTAGTGCTACAACCTCGGTGTTCTTTTTCTTAATGAGCTCCTCTGCAGCATTTATGTTTGAGGGATCATATCCCATCCTTAGCACTAGGATTTCCAAGGATTGAATCTTAGTATCCTTTGCTAACGAGGAAACCTTCTCCAACATTAATTGTGACTGAATGTTGGCTAATGTAACCTGCATTGTTGAAAAACTCATAGCAGTGTTTATCAAGGTTGAAGCAATCATCTATCCAATTTGTTTGTGAATCTCAATTTGATCAATTGGATGCACATCCTTGACATTAAACTCAAAACAAGTTCGTTTGTGGTGTTGTGCTGCAGTCCTGGGCTGAGGAACTTGGGCCTACAAGAAAGCCATTTTCATCTTCCCCTTCTTAGAGTCGAATACTAAAAGAAGCCTAGCTTAAGAGCTAGAAGAATGCTTCCAGAACTGGGTGTAAGTATTTAACCTCAATTCTTCATTCTTTCTTTTGATTTCACTAAAGACATGGAAGATGTCTTCCTCTTTATTCTCTACAATGCCTCCAACAATTTGGACTATCTGTTGTTCATGAGAAGTGGTAGATTGAGTTGGATATTGTATAGACTGTTCACCAAACTGTGAATCAATATTCATAGAGACTCTTTGTTTCTTTTTCCTGTGAAAGACTTTGAGGCCTTGGCTTGTTGCCTCTGTTGCAGGCAGGGAAAATTTTAAGAACACCCCCTAAATTTATAAGTATAATAAATGGGCGAATCTTCATGGTATATGGGAAAAATGGAAGGCGATTTTATCAATAATATAATATGTATATATAATTTTTTGGCGAATCTCTCAC
>APFE030619783.1:15983-42249 GCA_000404065.3 Pinus taeda
ATACCTCTAGCTTATTTATATTTTTATTAATTTACCATACCTCTTTTACAAATATGGTATTTGGCCCATAGGATTCACTTAAATAAAACCTCTTTCTTGAGCTTTCATAAATAGAACGAGGTTTATGGACTAAATATAAAAAGAGGTTTTATTTATTTAGCATGCGTCTAGTTTATTTATATTTTTATTTATTTACCATACCTTTTTGAGTAAGTATAAAAAGACGTTTTATTTATTTACCATACCTCCACTTATATTTTTATTTGTTTACACCCTTGCATGTATATAAGGTGACTTATGGAGTAAATAAAAAAAATGCTTTAATTATTTACCATACCTCTCATTTATTTATATTTTTATTAATTTACCATACCTCCTTTATAAATATGGTATTTGGGCCTTTGGCCCATAGGATTCACTTAAATAAAACCTATTCTTGAAAATGGGCGAATGGAAGGTTCTAACTCCTAATTTCAAGGGCTAAATTTACCTTTTTTACCCTCTCCCTTAATAAAAGGTGGGCTATTTGAGATGATTTGTAAAAATCTACTATGATACAAAATATTCGCCCACTAAAAATTTAAAACCCCTTAATTTCGCCAAAGGGCGAACATTCGCCCCTAAAATTTTCTATGGTTGTAGGTGAATATTATTCTTCCCTCCCTCTCTTGGTTGTCTTTTCTTGTGCAATTGGGGTTTGCATATTTGATGTAGAGATTGCCTGCTCCTCAGCTTCTTGGAGGGTATTCTCTGTCCATTCCAACTAATTCTTAAACTGTTCTATCTTAGGCTTAGATGTATGATGATATGGAGTGAACTTGTTTTCCATCCTGAGCTTGGAGATGATTCCCAATGGGTCATATGACCAAGAGAAACTGAGAGCAAATTTCATTTCTTTTATGAGCTTATCAGCTTCCTCCCCTGCTACCCTGGTATTACAAATGAAGGGACAAACTTGAGCTTTAGACTTAAATTGTGATTTATTTTTGGTAGCTACAAAATGTACTTCATTTGCATTTAATATTTTCCTCAAGTACTCAAGTGAAAAGATTCTGACAAGGAGGTACTTTGGCAGTTTGTAGGGTGGAATCTCATAGCCAAAAACCCTGATTTTTGTGTAGTTTTGGTATCAATACCAATCTCCTGTTGCGGCTTGATCTATGAACTAAATTTCTTTGACAATATCCTCACTGATCCTTGGTAATGGAGTTCTACTCATAAGGCTGAGGGTTGGATGAATAAATAGTTTTATGAACTGCTTGTATGTGAATTCTTCTTTGTCCTTCATCCCCATTGAAGTCCAGAAAATCACTGACTATTGTTGTCCTTCTTCATCAAGTCTCTACAAAGGAAATGGGAATTTGTCTCCCTGAAAATATATAAAAAGATACACAAGTACTGAAGCATACTTGAATACTTCTTCAATGTTAAATTTGACAAACTGCTCATGTATGGTTTCAGCTATGAAATGACTAAAATCATAAATAACAGTAGGCTTAGAATCAAAAGAAAACATGGATAATAAACCAAGGATGGATTCATTGATAGACTGATCAGAGTGGTAACCAAGAAAATAGGATAGCATAGTAGTAATATGTGAGGTTCTATTAGGAAACATAGATGAATCATGAGGGGGATTTCTCTTTGGTAAAGGACTACCAATTGCTAGAAACAGTTATAGGGTCTGGGATCTCTTGGTAATGTCCAGTTGTTATAATATTCTATCATGTTTTCGTGAGAAAAAGGATGAGTTGGTGTAGTGGTAGGGACCTACAACATTTTCTCAATTGAATCAGTGTTAATGGGACAGAGGATTTCTCTAGTGGGTGAGATAATGGCTCTCTGGCTGGGATCACAAGATTCATGGAATTTTCTCACAAAATTTGGAGCTTTGTGTATTAGTGGAAAAATATAGTGGGGTAATTGGGATTCCCAGAGCCCAATTTCATCACTCTGGTCAATTAGTTGCTCTTCCCACCAGCAATAAATTTCAAACAAATCAAATTGAGAAGAAGTCTCAATGATTTTGCAATCATTGTCAACTAATGGAGTATGGTGGAAATCAATCTGTAGGTGAACTAGAGGATTTGAAACCTCTGCGATTGTTTTTCCCTTGGGAGGAATTTTGTCAAACAAAACTGTGGACTGTAAATAACAAAACGATAAAAGGAGTTACCAAAGTGGGGACAGGTAACTGACAAGTGGACCTGGAAGATGTGCTTGCGAATAGGACAAGTGGTTGCTAGAATGTCGGATAGTGGCTAAGCTATTGAGCAGGCGGGCTTGAAGAATAATCTTGGTCACAAAAGTTAACTATGTAACCTTTGAAATGCATGACACAGTGTTTATAAAGAGAAAAAAGGAGTGGGAGGGTGGCACCGAACGTTTTGAAAATTCATTAATTATTGAACAGGTTAATTAACGAACATTTGGTTATAAATGCGCGTGAGCAGAAATGAATGGGCAATGGATAGGTGGCAGATGATTGGACGGGAGATTTGAAGTGAAACGTGACATGGAGGTGATGTGGGGTGGCGGTAAACAGCTATGAAGGATATCGTGATCGAGGGTAAGATGGAGTGGTTTGTGGTTTTGGGATTTCTAGTCCCGAAAGACTAAAAGGTAATTTGGTTTATGTAGGCAGTATTAAAGACTGCCTTGCCCATTTCGAGCCCCCCTCCCCCCCGCCCACCCCCTTGTCGATAAATTTCGAATGGCGAATGAGAACCGAAAGGGAGTGTGGGCCATATGATTGAGGAGAAGTGTGCGGGATGAGAGGTGACATGGAGTGAGTTTAACGTGTGAGTGGGGAATGAATGGTGGGGTCACAATATGATAGGCAGATGTGGCGGCTGTGGGTTCGAGTGTTTTAATCAATGGAGCGATAACATATGAATGAAATAAAATAAAGTCAAAATTTTGGTTATTCGAACTCCCATCATCAATATATTTCCTATTGTTTTGATCTTTAGGAAATAACCATTTCAACATCTCAAACTTTCACATTTCTACCTACCTTTCTATTCCTAACATTTTTACTTATCCTTTCAGAGTGCATTTGAACTAGCAACCCAATATTTAATTTTTTTATGAACAATCTATCTCTATACCTTATTCCCTCCATTGGCTCAGATTAAACTGTTGAGCCAATTTATTTTCTACCTATGAGAATTAATTTAAAATAAATCCAATTATGATGTAACTATATAATTGGATAAAATAACCTAGTGTGGCATCTAAATAAACTGCACACAACTATTATTTTTCAAACTGAATTTAGAAAAAAGTAGTGGCATTAGATTTGCAACACTTTCAGAGTTGATTTATTTTTCTTTTCTATCTAACCTAACATTTTATTTTGCCTTCATTTTTTAGGGCATCTACCCTAACATTTTCTTTGATATGGATATGTTTATCAAAATATTTTCCTAACATTTTTTATTTAATATTCTTTTTGTTCGCATCATATCTTAACATTTTGTAAATATATTTTCATTTTTTTGTCTAATTTATTCTAACTTATTAAAACCCAAAAATGCTACAACATTGCCTCCAACTAGGGACTGCTTTCTCCTGTAAAATGCAGAGAACCTGTAGATCCATGTGCCTTCTCTTCAGGCTATGGAGTCCTTTTCTGTAAAAAATCTCATTGGCGGCTTGAGAAGTAAAAGAAACCGGAGTTTTTACAATGAGATGTATTCCAACTTCTTAGTATTGAATGAAATGTTTGAGAAACCCTCCATTTACAGGATAAGTGGAATACAGTCCCTCGAGATTTTGTAGCGCAAAAGTGTTGTTTCCTTTTACTTCAGCAATTGCTAAAGGACCAAACCATAGGTTATCAAACTTGCCATGCTTTCCCTTTTCCTCCCTCCTGGAGTCCCATATTAGAACTAGGTCACCTTCCCTAAAGTTCCTTTCCCTGGCTCTTCTTTCGAACAAGATTTTCATCTTATTCTGATATTTCTTCAATTCATATTGAACCTCATCTCTGTTTTCATTTAGTTCAATAATCTGATTTATCCTTCTTGAAAAATCATCAAGTTCATCTGTTGAGTCCTGTAAGAATTTGAAACTAGGAAAGCCAAATTGGTGGGAAAAAATGCATCGTCCCCATAAACTAACTGAAAAGGAGATTTCCCAGTGGATCTTTTTGGAGTTATTCTATTTTCCCATACTACATAAATTAAATGAGAGTCTAAGCTCTTTTTGTGATCTGCTAGGGTCTGTTGGGTGTGGAGCATGATTGTTCAAAGGTCTTTGTTTCAGCTGGATGTATACCCCAGGAAGTTTCTACACACTTCCACCTGGGGGGGTGCAGGGGGGACTTGTCCCCCCCGTGGGGGTTCGAGGGGGCTGATACCCCCTAGCTGGGGGGTCCAAGAGCCAGCGATCCCCCGGAGGGGGTTTCGGGGGCAGTGCCCCCGAATGTAAAAACAGATGTAAAATTGCCTTGTAAAAGTATAGTAATTTCTAGTCAATCTGGGCCGTTCATTAGGTGGATGATCTGATAGTAGAACCTATGTTTAGTTTAGGGTTTTTTGCCCTAGAAGGAAACCCATCTCTTTATATGAGGGCATTGTATTTGAGGCTATGTAATAGATGTATATTCTCTGATCGAGAAACAGAGAGGTGAGACTGTGAGAGAAAACATAGGATATTACAGCGGATCTGCTGTAGGTTGTGTCTCTTCATCTCGCTGGATAATAGAAAGGAAGGACTGGTTGTTCGGGGTGGACGTAGCCCAAACTAGGTGAACCATGTATATCTGTGTCTCTCTAGTTTTATGTATTTTCTATGTTTATATTTTTGCAATATTCTATGTGTTCCATTGCTCTGTAATATATAATTTTCTAGCAGGGTCTTTTTGATTACCTTCACTAGACTTTTATTTGACAATTCTACAAGACCATTACCTTGAGGGTAGTATGGAGTTGAATGATGTAACGTAATCTGATATTTCTGGCAAAATTCAATCATTTTAATACTAGAGAATGCTATTGCATTATCTGTGACAACTTGAGTTGGGCAATCAAACCTAGATAAGATATTTCCTTCAATGAATTTAATTACCACTGAATCGGTAGCATGTCTTACTGGAATTCCTTCCACCCATTTAGTGAAGTAGTTTGTTGTTGTGAGGATCCATCTGTGCTGATTACTGAAGTGGGATGGATCTCTCCAACAAAATTTAATCCCCATTGAATGAAAGGTGCTGAAATTATTAATTGTACTAGTGGAAGAGCTGCTAGTTTCTACTTACCAGCAAACATCTGATAGGGAACACAACCTCTAACTTTTCCCCTACTTGCAAGAACAATGTTGGCCAATAAAATCCTCCTTTTAAAACATTGTATGTTTTTTCTCTCTAAGCATAATGTCCTCCACAAAATCATGTATGAAACTGATCAATGATTCCTTTAGTTTCTGATTCTGTTAAACATAATAAAAAAATATTCAGTGGATCTTTCCAGTGCAAATTTTCATTTTTGATGCAGTACTTGATTTCTTTAAATTTAAGAGTTTTACACTGGGCTTTGGAGAATGATCTTGGGTATTAAAAATGGCACAAAAAATTTACAATGTCTTGATAACAATCTGACAATAGAAATTTGTCATCAATATGTAAAGGGATTATCTGATCTGAAGGTAAAGGCTCTTATGGATTTTTTTCTTTAGATTGAAGAGAAGGTTCTTGTGGATTCTCCCCTTCTACAAGGAGAGAAGGTTCTTGTGGATACTTCCCTTGTGAAATTAGGAAAGGTTCTTGTGGATTCTTCCCTTGTGCAAGGATAGAAGGTTCTTGTGGGTTCTTCCCTTGTACTTCTAAAATAGAATTGATTCCAAGCACTTTGCAATTGGATTCTGCTAGAAGCTTGGCTAATCCTTGGCCTTTTACTAGCTTTGTAGTTTTGATACTTAGATCAAACTCAAGTATTTGAGTGATCCACCTACCTCTTTTCCCATCAGTGTCAAGATGCGTTAGAACTATTTTTACAGCACCATTAGGAACATAAGTAGTAATAGGTGAATGTAGGACATACATCCTGGAAAATTTCAAGGCTTGAATGAGGGCAAAGGCTTGCTGCTCGATTATGTCGTACTTAAGCTTGGCATCTTTCATAACCTTACTAAAAAAGGCTAGAGGTTGGTCATGGGAATCTTCATTCTTTTGTAATAGAACAACAGCAAGGGTTGTTTATGAGGCAAAAGAAAATATATTGAATGGTTTAGTATAATCAGGGCTGGCCAAGGTGGGAGCTTTAGAGATAGATTTCTTGATCTGATCAAATGCACGCTTGGAAGAGACAGTCCATTTAACTGCATGATCCTTTCGGAGCATGTCAGTTATATCTTTTACAGTATCTACATAATTTGGGATGAATCTCCTAAAAAATTTATTTTGCCCAAAAAAACTTGAATTTCTTTCTTGTTTCTAGGTAAGGTTAATGTTTCAATGGTAGACACACGCTTGGGATCAACTGCCACTCCTTCCTTTGAAATTATATGGCCCAACAATTTTCCTTCTTTGATAGAAAACAAATATTTTTTAGGGTTCAAAGATATCCCAAATTTCCTACACCTGTCAAAAACCTTGATCAAGTGCTTTAGATGTGTCTGATCAGATTTAGAAAAAATAGTAATGCCATCAAGATAAATAACCACAAATTTGTTTACCTGACCCATAAAAGCTACATCCATATCTCTCTAAAATGTTTCTCCAGCATTTGATAAGCCAAATGACACTCTAGCGTACATAAATGTACCCCAGGGTGTAGTGAAGGTTATCTTTTCCATGTCTGTTGGATCAACATTTACCTGATTATAACCTGAAAAACCATCAAGCATAGAAATTCTTTGTGCTCTTGAAACCATTTGAAGTAACTCATCCATTTTGGGAGAAGGGTAATTATCCTTTAATGATGCTTTGTTCAAATCTCTAAAGCCCACACAAAGTCTGATTTCTCCATTCTTTTTCCTAACATGAACTAAATTTGCAACCCAATTAGAATATCTAAGAGGGAGAATGATTTGAGCATCTACCATTTCCTTAATTTCCTTTTATACAGTTAGTAGAAGGGTTGGATTATTCCTCCTAATTTTTTGTTGATAAGGTATTGCTTCTGGCTTCAAAGGGATCTTATGTTGAATTAATGAAGTATCATAGGTTTTTAGATCAGCATAGGTCCAAGAAAAAACATCCTTATAATTTTGAAGTAACTTAAGACATTGAGTCTTAATCTAAGGGTCTAGAGATGCAGAGGTTTTGATGCTTTTGACATCATCATTTGTTCCAATGTTAATTTCTTCTATGTCCTCTTCTAAAGAAATGGACTGAGGATTTCAGAGGACATCATTTTGATCAAACAATTTTTCTAAAGGTATCAAGCCTTTGGGAATAAAATTGTTAGACAATTGAATAATATCATGATCAACAATTTTTGAAATAAAATTTGGAGTATCATTCCCACTTATATTTTCATTTATTTCGAATCTATCTTCATCAATTTGTAGAACAGAAAATTGATCTACAACTTGCAGAAAAGATTTCAAATTTTCATCATCTTCAAATATCTGCCAGTATTTTAGATTGTCTGGGATATATGGTCTATACTTGAATTGTATTTGGTAGAGTAAATTAATCTGATCAAGAATTTTAAATGAACTAGTAGAAATAGCTAAGGCATTTGCATGAATATTCTGATCTCTTGGAACATAAGTCAAATTTAAAGCATCCAAGAAATTTTCGACTAAATCCCATACTTCATTTCGGTAAGACCTAAGTCTGGAGTGTTTAGTCTAGCAAATATTTCTCACTTGCTTGACAATAAGTTCTAATGAGTAAAAACACTTAAGCTTTGAACCTTTAAGCTTTTGGCTAATTGCAATCCCAAAAGGAAAGCTTCATATTCATCCACATTATTTGTAACTTTGAAGTCGAGCTTACATGATTGAGTAATGTTTTTTTTTTTTCTAGTGATATTAAAACTACTCCAACTCTTGCTCCATCTTTTGTGTAGGAGCCATCAAAAAATAGTTTCCATATATCAGTTTGATTTGGTGCTGTAATTTCAATTACATCTTCAATTTTAACTTGAGTTTCATGCACTTGATTTGATGAGAGTTTGTTATCACTCAGGTTGTCCCTAGGCTCCTAATAGGGATACGGCCGAGGTAACCACAAACCAATCTTCTGATTGCAGGTTCCAGCCCACCTGCAATCGGAGAGGGCTCTCTCCTTTTGATTCAAACTTAGTTGATGATTTTAGGCTAGCTTTCTGACTTCAAGGGAATGTTGACTGTGATTGGAAAGAAGGTAGGATTCTCGAACAAAGAGGCACAGTAAGGTGTTATAAGTTTCGAACCTTTGGGCATGGAGTCACAGATTGAGGCATGCGAGCGTTTTCTTGGTCACAAGGGAATACGGAGCGGGATAGCCACACAGGATACAATACTCGGTCTGCTGAAAGTACGGAATGAACATCAGGGATGAAAGGCAAAAGAGAATCATTCCATCATGCTGACAAAGA
This sequence comes from Pinus taeda, assembly GCA_000404065.3. Classification (NCBI taxonomy): domain Eukaryota; kingdom Viridiplantae; phylum Streptophyta; class Pinopsida; order Pinales; family Pinaceae; genus Pinus; species Pinus taeda. The sequence goes on from APFE030619783.1 coordinate 24,515, forward strand.
GGAGAAGTGAATGAGTGGGATCCCGGAGAAATTAAGAATTCCTAAGACATGCACTCATATGTGAAAGAAACAGGGTAAACCAGATCATCATTCCTTGGCCAAGAGAAAACATCAAGTTGTTTCACAATCCATGCTTTCAACAATCTTTGATTATGGAAAAATATGACAGTTACAGTGCGAGTCTTTGCTCAGAGAAAATGTTGGAAAGAAGACCGACCAACAACTACTACCAACCAACCAACCCCTCACAACATTGCTTAGGGTAGTATTTATAAACAAAATATCGAAAAGACATCATTACAAGTGACCTTGACAGGTCTGTTTAGAACTCTTCAAAAATCTAAATGCTGCTGGAATTAAATGCAAGTAAATCTTTTTGTCTGCGCTGGGGGCAGCTGGATCGGAACAAGTGACGAGGTGGCCCTTGGGGACCAGATGCGGTACTGCTGGAGTGAATGTGCTTCGGGGCTGCAGTTCGTCTTTGGTGCGAATTAAATGTGGAATAATTATGATTTGAGAGCTTCATGTAGTTTCGCTCTCCTTCTATGAATCTGCTGGAAGATATTCAATTTTCTCTTGCTTCGGGCCGCTGCTCAAGATATTCTCTGATACACTTTGCCACTACATTGATGGTTTCCGCCGTCGACTGATACTCTTTGACACGCTTGATGCCTGCTGATTTGATCTGATACACTTTAAACTCTGTGATTGATCTGCTGTTGTCTTTAAACCAGATCCTTTGGCACGATCGGGCGATTTTCGGGCTTTTTCGGCGTGCAATGGGCTCGGCAATCAGAAGATTCCTTGAAATCGCCTAAACTGCCTCTGTTTCTTAATCTGGAGCTCCGAAGTGCGATTTTTCTTCCTGCATGAAGCTTTTTCGGCTTTCTAGCTGCTGACGTAAGCATGGCATCGGCTGTACAGCGGATGATGTCAGCTGTGGGTCCCTGGTACAGAGCGACGTGGTGAGATACTGGAGGTACGGTGGTGAAGATACTCCGATGCGATATCGCGATATCACGTCGGCGGGGAATGGGGGAATTGGTTTGGAGACTTGGCGCTTGCGACTGCCGATCGGCGATATCGCAATATCGCATCAGTGGAGACGGAGAGGTGAATGGATTGGACACTCGGCGTTTGTGATTGCCGATCGCAGATATCGCAATATCGCATCGGCGGGGAACGGATGGGTGATGTATTGCATGAAGATGAGAGTGTGAAGGTGCGATGTGAAAACGGATTTGAGGAGGAAAGAGTAAGTAAGTGGGTGTGAAGGGTACTTGAGGTTTCGGAATGGGTCCGATTACCTCGGAGGGATTTTATACTTTGGAAGGAGTCCATCGTATCTGGAAGGTGGTTTTGGGGGTCAGGGGTTCTTGTCGAGTTTCAGATCAACTGAGCAATTCCCGGGAACTCGTATGGCTATTTTTCAACCAGGGGGAGGGATATTACATAGGGGGATTTTACTTAATATTAATACGGGGATGGGAAGAATAGGGATCTAAATAATAATGTTAGTGGTTAATATGGAGATGGTAAGAAAGCGCTAAGTTTGGGAGACCTTAGGCTATTACAAGGGGGTAGGACCATACTTTGGGAGAAAATATGGAACAACTTTGAGTAAGGCAGATGTTTACTCAAGCCAATGTTATGAAGATGATGGAAGTTAAGAGGTGTCAAGCAGATCTTGACCTCTTTTTGGGGAAGTTAGTTAATGAATGGGGAAAACAGAGAAGGGGAGTCAGTTATACCTCTTTTGAGATTTTTTGCTTACAAATCCTTGCTGATTATGTTCTGCATGATACGATACCTGAAAACCTGGAACTGGTCAGCAATTCAACAACCTCAGAACTACCTACCCAGCCTACTTGCCTAGCATTTTTTCTTCTTTTGTTTGGGGTGCACTTAGACTTGCAAACCCGTCATTCATTTTTCTTTTGATGCTTTCCTATCTACATACTACCCTTATTTCTTCCGGAGCCTAGATTAAGCTGTTGGGCTCCTCTGCTTCTCTACCTATCTAAGAATCTGCCAAGATTAAACTGTTTGGACAGATTTACAATCTCTATATTCTAAAACAGGAAATTTAAACCTAGGGAGACCAAGATTAAACTGTTTGGACCTCCCTTTAACTAAAAATAGCAATACCGGGATAACTTTTACAAAATTTGAAGGCAATTGGATGAGCTTGAAGTAGCCTTCTTCATTTGGAGACTGTTTTGAGCAAATATGGAGCATTGCAGCAAGCAAAGTACGACATATTTGGCCTGTGAAATGCCAATCATGAAAAATGAATACCTGCTGCAGCAAGAAGCTAACAGTGGCTCCACTCGGGGATGGCTTCTCCTTGTGAGGAGTCAAGAACAGCAGGCCAGAATGCCTTGGATTTTAGTTTCTTGCTGTCTTCTGCAAAATTTGTTTCCTTCGGCCGCTTTATTCCTTCTACCTACCTACCCTAACCAACAGTTACTTTGTCGTTTGGTAAAATCAAACAACCAGTGTAGCCATTTAAGCAACTGTGAAACGAGATAATCTTGCTGCCTGATCGTTTCTGAATGCAAAAGCATCATCCGGGCATATGCTTTTACAACCAAAATTGTGGCCTCCATTACTTGCTGCTGAAGCTTACGGTCTTCACTGAGAAAACATGGTAACAAAATTATGTTAAGCTGAAGTTCCATGTAGTCTGTGATTGGATCGATGAACTTACCCTGTGAGAGAACTTCTTCTGCTTCTTCTTGGACAGACAGGGCGGCTGCGTCCTCGGTGGTGAGCCTGGCAGTCGACCGTTCTGTCTTGGCAGTAGAATCATGTAGAGTTTGTGAATCAGCAGGCAGTAGCATCTTCTCCTGAGTTGAGGACTGGAGACTTCGGCATGGCTCAGGATCCTTTGGGTCGGAAGGAGCAGCTACATCTTCGGTAATGAGCCTAGCAGATGATCCTTCTGTCTTTCCCTTGGAACCTAGACCACACAGAATTTGCAGGTCCTCAGGGAACAGTGTTCCCTACTGAATATGGGAATGGAAGCTCAGGCATGATTCCGGGTTCTTTGGGTCGGAAGGATCGGCTACATCTTCGGTAATGACCCTAGCCGATGATCCTTCTGTCTTTCCCTTGGAACCCAGATCATACTCAAACTGTAATTCAGGAGACAACACTATTTCCCTCTGAATTGGAGGAGGAAGATTTTGGTAAACCTCTTGAGGGTTGTGGAAATCATAATACTATCTTTGAGCTCCCAAGAGTTCAATTTCACTGTCATATTTTTCCACAACAAACTCAAGGAAAAGTTTATTCCGGCTGCCTGGTATTTTTGATAATACCGCTCTGAAAAATTCTTCATTAAGCTCAAACTCTGATAAACTTTCTCTGCATTTATATAAAGCTTCTTCTAAAGGAAGTTCCTCCCAAGATTCGTTCATTCTCTCTTTTTGTTACTAGATGGGGCACTTGGCTGTAACATTTGGTTCGTCCCTCAGTGGAGCCTTTGATTGAAATTGAAGTGGAGTCACCAGGTGGATGTCTAGACTCTGAAGTGCCTGATCTCTGTCCACCATCAAAGATCAGAGCTAAGCGTGACAAGCTTTGAAAAATAGGAGCACTTCCTCCAGTGGGGTTTGAAGATGAACAAAGCGCTCAAACCCCCAATGGAGTGCACAGATACAGGTCGGCCAGGCTTTTACAAGTCGGTGTCTTCCTCTGTAGAGCTGCAGAGTGGTTGCATTGATTTATCTGAGGAGGTCCCTAGTGGAGTCGCCATTATGTTATCACTCAGGTTGTCCCTAGGCTCCTAATAGGGATACGGTCGAGGTAACCACAAACCAATCTTTTGATTGCAGGTTCTAGCCCACCTGCAATCGGAGAGGGCTCTCTCCTTTTGATTCAACCTTAGTTGATGATTTTAGCCTAGCTTTCTGACTTCAAGGGAATGTTGACTGTGATTAGGAAAGAAGGTAGGATTCTCGAACAAAGAGGCACAGTAAGGTGTTATAAGTTTCGAACCATTGGGCATGGAGTCACAGATTGAGGCATGCGAGTGTTTTCTTGGTCACAAGGGGATACTGAGCGGGATAGCCACACAGGATACAATACTCGGTCTGCTGAAAGTACGGAATGAACATCAGGGATGAAAGGAAAAAGGGAATCATTCCATCATGCTGACAAAGAGGAGAAGTGAATGAGTGGGATCCCGGAGCAGTTAAGAATTCCTAAGACATGCACTCATATGTGAAAGAAACAAGGTAAACCAGAAAACATCATTCCTTGGCCAAGAGAAAACATCAAGTTGTTTCACAATCCATGCTTTCAACAATCTTTGATTATGGAAAAATATGACAGTTACAGTGCGAGTCTTTGCTCAGAGAAAATGTTGGAAAGAAGACCGACCAACAACTACTACCAACCAACCAACCCCTCACAACATTGCTTAGGGTAGTATTTATAAACAAAATATCGAAAAGACATCATTACAAGTGACCTTGACAGGTCTGTTTAGAACTCTTCAAAAATCTAAATGCTGCTGGAATTAAATGCAAGTAAATCTTTTTGTCTGCGCTGGGGGCAGCTGGATCGGAACAAGTGACGAGGTGGCCCTTGGGGACCAGATGCGGTACTGCTGGAGTGAATGTGCTTCGGGGCTGCAGTTCGTCTTTGGTGCGAATTAAATGTGGAATAATTATGATTTGAGAGCTTCATGTAGTTTCGCTCTCCTTCTATGAATCTGCTGGAAGATATTCAATTTTCTCTTGCTTCGGGCCGCTGCTCAAGATATTCTCTGATACACTTTGCCACTACATTGATGGTTTCCGCCGTCGACTGATACTCTTTGACACACTTGATGCCTACTGATTTGATCTGATACACTTTAAACTCTGTGACTGACCTGCTGCTGTCTTCAAACTGGATCCTTTGGCACGATTAGGCGATTTTCGAGCTCTTTCGGTGCGCAATGGGCTCAGCAATCAGAATATTCCCTGAAGATTCCTCGAAATGGCCTATTTCCCATACCGATGCGCGATTAGCGCTTCGCGCTAATCGCGCATCGGAAACTGCCTCCGTTTCTTGATCTGGAGCTCCGAAGTGCGATTTTTCTCCCTGCGCGAAGCTTTTTCGGCTTCTCTGGCTGCTGACGTAAGCATGGCGTCGGCTGTACTGCGGATGAATTCAGCTGTGGGTCCCTGGTACAGAGCGACGTGGTGAGATACTGGATGTACTGTGGTGAAGAGACTCCGATGTGATATCGTGATATCGCGTCGGCGGGGAAAGAGGGGGATAATTGGGTCAGATATTTGGCGCTTGCGATTGCCGATCGGCGATATCACGATATCGCATCAGCGGAGACGGAGAGGTGAATGGATTGGACACTCAGCGTTTGTGATCATCGATCGTCGATATCGCAATATCGCATCGGCGGGGAATGGATGGGCGATGTTTTGCATGAATATGAGAGTGCGAGGTTGCGATGCGAAAACGACTTTAAGGAGGAAAAAGCAAGTAAGTGGGTGTGAGGGGCATTTGAGGTTTCATAAGGGGTCCGATTACCTCGGGGGGACTTTATACTTTGGAAGGAGTCCATCGTATCTGGGAGGTGGTTTTGGAGGTCGGGGTTCTTGCTTAGTTTCTGATAAACTGAACAATTCCCGGGAGTTCTTATGGTTATTTTTCAACCAGGGGGAAGGATATTACGTAGGGGGATTTTACTTAATATTAATAAGGGGACAGGAAGAATAGGGAGCTAAATAATAATGTTAGTGGTCAATATGTAGATGGTAAGAAAGCGCTAAGTTCGGGAGAGCTTAGGCTGTTACAAGGGGGTAGGACCATATTTCAGGAGAAAATATGGAAAAACTTTGAGTAAAGCAGATCTTTACTCAAGCCAGAATTGTGAAGATGATGGAACTTAAGAGGTGTCAAGCAGATCTTGACCTCTTTTGGGGAACTTAGTTAATGATTGGGGAAAACAGAGAAGGGGAGTCATTTATACCTCATTTGAGCCTTTTTGCTTACAAATCTTTGCTGATTATGTTCTGCATGATATGATACCTGAAAACCTGGAACTGGTAAGCAATTCAACAGCCTCAGAACTACCTACCCAGCCTATTTGCCTAGAATTTTTTCTTCTTTTGTTTGGGGGTGCACTTAGACTTGCAAACCCGTCATTCATTTTCCTTTTGATGCTTTTCCTATCCACATACTACCCTTATTTCTTCCGGAGCCCAGATTAGGCTGTTGGGCTCGGCTATTTCTCTACCTATCTAAGAATCTGCCAAGATTAAACTGTTTGGACAGATTTACAATCTCTATATTCTAAAACATGAAATTTAAACCTAGGGAGACCGAGATTAAAATGTTTGGACCTCCCTTTAACTAAAAGTAGCGATACCGGGATAACTTTACAAAATTTGAGGCAATTGAATTAACTTGAGGTAGCCTTCTTCATTTGGAGACTGTTTGAGCAAATATGGAGCATTGCAGCAAGAAAAGTACGACATATTTGGCATGTGAAATGCCAATCATGAAAAATGAATACCTGCTGCAGCAGGAAGCTAACAATGGCTCCACTCGGGGATGGCTTCTTCTTGCGATAAGTCAAGAACAGCAGGCCAGAACGCCTTGGTTTTTAGTTTCTTGCTGTCTTCTGCAAAACTTATTTTCTTCGGCCGCTTTATTCCTTCTACCTACCTACCCTAACCAACAGTTACTTTGTCGTTAGGTAAAATCAAACAACCAGTGCAGCCATTTAAGCAACTGTGAAACGAGATAAACTTGCTGACTGATCGTTTCTGAACGCAAAAGCATCATCCGGGCATATGCTTTTACAACCAAAATTGTGGCCTCCATCACTTGCTGCTGAAGCATACGGTCTTCACTGAGGAAACATGTTAACAAAATTTTGTTAAGCCAAAGTTCCATGTAATCTGCGATTGGATCGATTAACTTACCATGTGAGAGAACCTCTTCTGCTTCTTCTGAATCTTCAATAGAATCATGCAGAGTTCGTGAATCAGCAGGTAGCGGCATCTGCTCCTGAGTTGAGGACGGGAGACTTCGGCATGACTCAGGATCCTTTGGGTCGGAAGGAGCAGCTGCATCTTCGGTAATGAGCCTAGCAGATGATCCTTCTGTCTTTCCCTTGGAACCCAGATTACACAGAATCTGCAGGTCCTCAGGCAACATTGTTCCCTCCTGAATAGGGGAATGGAAGCTTTGGCATGATTCCCAGTTCTTTGGGTTGGAAGGATCAGCTACATCTTCGGTAATGACCCTAGCCGATGATCCTTCTATCTTTCCCTTGGAACCCAGATCATACTCAAACTGTAATTCAGGAGACAACACTATTTCCTTGTGAACTGGAGGAGGAAGATTTTGGTAAAACTCTTGAGGGTTGCGGAAATCATAAGACTGACTTTGAACTCCCAAGTGTTCAATTTGATTCTCATATTTTTCCACAACAAACTCAAGGAAATGTTTATTCCGGCCGCCTGGTATTTTTGACAATACCGCTCTGAAAAATTCGTGATAAAGCTCAAACTCTGATAAACTTTCTCAGCATTTTTCTAAAGCTTCTTCTAAAGGAAGCTCCTCCCAGGATTCGGTCATTCTCTCTTGTTGTTAATACATGGGGCACTTGGCTGTAACATTTGGTTTGTTCCTCAGTGGAGCCTTTGATTGAAATTGAAGTGGAGTCGCCAGGTATATGTCTAGACTCTGAAGTGCCTGATCTCTATCCACCATCAAAGATCAGAACTAAGCATGACAAGCTTTGAAAAATAGGAGCACTTCCTCGAGTGGGGTTTAAAGATGAACAGAGCGCTTGAATTCCCAATGGAGTGCGCAGAACAGAGCGCTTGAACTATAATGACACTATGATATAAGCCAAAAACTCGCGTGGTGCATTGAATGCTCTATCTCCTCACTGTTCACTATTTTCTGTGTTGATGACTATTGATATTCACCGAAGCAACATTACAAGGAAGCAATTGATACAATGGTGGAGGCTCATTGCAGGCAGATAGAAAATTCTTGTGGGCTCTTAATACTCACTGAGATCGAAGGAATTGAATGTGAATGATGAACTCGTGTTGGTCGCTCTTAGAATTGTGGTGAACGCTGACTATATTAAATTGAACACCAGACAAAGATGGTATGTTTTAAAATTCATTGAAGTTTTCAATGTGCTAGTTGTCTCAAGCTCGAGTAGTACACCACATTGCAGTGAAACTGATAGATTGACTTGAATGCTAGTTCCTACATTGGTTGAAGGGAAAACAATTGTCATTGGATTGAATTAACATTGGAACAAGGAGTGAAACACTGATCATTGTTGCATTGTTCATGAATTTTATGAATTATGAATTGATCATTGCTACTTTTGCAATGAACCTAAACCTGAGCTGAATCATTCTTTAAATATTTGAAGGTCAAAGGAATACAAAACATTGTGTGATCTCCATGCATGACTCCTGGTATTTTGCGTTGAAATTTTAAAGGGTGGCATTTGGTATTGGTAAAAATTGATTGTGCATTCCCGTTGAGTGAAGTATTGCAGTCATTCCTGGCGATAAGCATCAATAGGGAACTGAAATAAAGTCTCGAAGGAGCAAGCCATGATCAAGGAGGAATTTTTACCTCTTTTGTTGTAGCTCGATAAACATCCATGACACCCATCTCTTGCACTGGCCTCAACCCACCTGTGGCGACCCTAGCATTGGTGTAAAGATTACATACTTTGAAAACCTTGCATACGCTCTCCCCATCCACGTTGTACGTAAGATCAAAATTAACTGGTCTTCTCAGCCAGAGCAGAAGCTGGCTTTGAAATTCTGGGCGCCTCTCAGTACATTGTCCATCTCTTCTACTCATTTATTCCTTTGTTTATTCATTCACATTCGATCCACAAGTCACCTCTATTAACATCGAAATTTAACAAACCTTGGTTCTTCACTCACTTGTACGACCACTTTGAGGGATTCCATTGCTATGAAAATTCCATTTTCTACTCGAGCTTGTCTATTGAGGAAATGAGCATGGCCTGTGGCAACATATTTGCCGAGGACGTAATCATACGAATCAATTTCATAATAAAAAGATTGCACAAGCTCTTGCATTTCTCAACAACAATTATTGAATATTTGTATAAAGTCTACGGGAGAGGAAGATCCCATGGAAGCTGTCAAATCGCTTCATGAATCCATACAGATTTTCATAGTCGGTGATTGTGTCTATCTTCGACCTCAACAGATGTCAAGGCCAAAGGAAGATATTTATGCACTGTTTTGATAACTTTTGTTTGATATATATATATACGTTGTTTTCATAACTATTGTTTTGACATATATATGATGTTCAACTTTGGTACACCACAACAAGCAATTTTTAGTTTATGAGATTATGTATAGCTCTTTCTTTGGTGATCTGTAATCCCATAATTGTAGCTGTTCCACATGCTATCATTAATGGTTACAAGAATGTATTAGCAGTCAATATTGAACTTGACTATTCTTTTCCACTCACTGAGAAAATGATGGAGTATTTGAAGGATCCAAGCAAGTTTGCAGTTGCCGCTACCCCAATGTGGCATTATATTTAAAACTCATTATAGATTTTGTCTACATATATATGCATTGATTCCTTGATTTGATTGCTGCATAAGAGTTTGGTGGGCTGTATAAAGGCAATTATTTTTTTCACAAATAAAAGTAATATTTTGTGGAGAAAAATTTAGTTGGTTGTATTGTCAAAACATAGTGTTGGTCATGAGTAAACTCTTATTTTTATGTAATGGATTGTAATTGGTACTTGTTGGTTGCACACTGATCATTTGTTGCACATTTATAAAGGATATTGCTAGTGGGTATTACTTTTCTGGATTGAGTAGTAGTTGTGATCAGTTTTTAAGGTGTAATTTTGACATTAAAGAAAAAAATGGCCAGAATCAATGAAGTATTAGAGTTCCTCAAAACTCTAATATTGTCTACTACTCATGATACATTAAAAATCAGCAAAGTTTCTCTCACAGACATTCATATCTGTCTACAAAATGCACAAGAGAAAATTGATTTTTTGCAGCTAGAATCTGAGCTACAGCAAGAAGAATTAAAACAGAGGATTCATTCTGAACCTGTTTCTGTTTAGAATATTGAAACAAACTCCCATAAAGCAGCAAGGTTACATACAGTTGTAGAAGTTCAGCTTGCACTTCCCAAGCCCATTATCAAATCTTGGGAAGAGCTTGTCCACAACAAACACAGAGCTGGTCTCGGATATGAGAAGGACTTGTCCTTTCATATTCTAGACTACTCAAAGCCCATTCAGTTTCAGAGTGCTAGATTCCTTCATGACAGTTCACCTCTAGCTATTCCAGATTCTACTCCTCTTCCACAGCAACAACAACAGATTGTGAAATGCCAACACTGTGACCGAGTTGGCCATTTGAAAGATCACTGTTTTGATCTTCATCCATGTAAGCACTGTCATAAAACAGCCCATTCTTCACACAGATGCTTCAGAAACAAACGTCCTGCAAGAACAAAGATTCATCTTGGATGGGTCGCTTCTTCAAAATGGGCATCAACAGCCAAGAAGATATTCCAATCACATGTCAGAACTTGTTCCAAAGTATTGAACAGTCTTGCAGTTGAGTTTTCTCCATCATCTCACCTTGTATCTGATAGGGGGAAAATGATGGTCATCTACAAGCTTCAAAGTCACATCAAGCGAGCCTAAGCCACAACCTGCCACACCAGTTTCAGAGTTGTAGCCCGAGAAAAAGATTCCCTTGAGCATGCCTTCATTTGGTAATGCCTCTTCAAAGAATCTGGGACACTTCCTCTAGCAGAAGACTCCAGCTTCTTGCCAGTTTCAGAAGAATTCCAGGAACAAAATTGGGGAAACTTCCTCTAGCAGAAGACTCCAGCTTCTTGCTAGTTTCAGAAGAGTTCCAAGAATTGCAATAAGCATTCCAGAGTTTTTGGTCATCCTTAAACCTTCAAAGGTTGAGAATTCCCTTTTCAGGTTGAAGTTCTTCCTTTTATGCGGGGTGAGACCTCCCTTTCATGGTTGAAGGTTTCCCTCTTCAAAACAATAGGAGCACTTCCTCTAGCAGAAGACTTCAACTTCTTTCTAGTTTTGGAAGAGTTCCCGGAATCGCACTAAGCGTTCCAGTGTTGGTGGTCATCCTTAAACCACCACCCTTTATAACAACATTTCAGAGAGCACATTTAGCCTAGTGTTGCCATGCATTTTTTGCACATTTTGTATTACAGCTTTCTTCTTGGACTCATACATAACCCTTTGGATTAAGGCAGGGAATGTTGGACACCCTAATCCTTTATGGCTTAGTGTGGAAGCAGAATAGACTAAGGAAGTCCAAGAGACCTTGGGATGTGGAACCCAATGGTCAAACCATGTACTATAAATGTATATGTTTTGTTAATAAAAAATGTACTCTCATGTTTTATCTTTCCTATTTGTCTTTTCCATGTGTGTGTTTAACATGAAATCTGTTCATTTGTATTCTGGTAAATTAACACCCAAATTAGACTTAGTTGTAGGTGATATTGGTGGTAGTGAGGGTTCTAGATGAGATTCAAATGCATGAATAAGGAATGTTGATTTAAAATCAACTCCCCTGTCAAAGAGTTCAACAACCCTAGGTGATAGGTGGGAGTAATCTGGATTGGGTGGAATGTTACTATAAAGATCAAATGATGCTAAATCTTTAGACTTTAAGACTGAAGAGGAAGAAGAAGAGGGTTGATGTCCCCTTTTAGAACTGGATTTTCTAAAAAACAATCAGCGTCTGATAGAGGATCAACTAATTCAGCCTCTGAATGATATCTGGTGTGCTTAAAAGGTGTCAATTTGGAAGAGTAGAGTTTCCAGGTGAAGGATTTTAACCTTTCTAGACATTTAATCATCTTCAGGCAATAGAATACATATTGTTGCCCTAGGAAAACTTAATAAAATTCGAGTCCGCGACAAGGGCACCAGTTTGATGTTGTATCTCTGAGATACTAATGGTCAACTATTATCCCAGAGCATCTAAGATAAATTTTTTGGGGGGTTTTGTTTTAATTTGGGAGACCAATGGATGAAACAGATATAGAATTGATGTGCCTAACCTCTTGAATAATATCAATATCTCAGCGAACGAATTCTATAAATATTTACACAGTGAAATAGATTTTATTATGATGAGCAGAAACAAAAAAGTAATATGATTTCCATAGTTTTCAAATTGAAAGCTAAATAATTATAAGTATGAAAACCTTTAAACTATGTTTAAAGGTTTGAGAAAATACACAGGAGCTTACAAAAGATGTTGATGATTTATTAATTTTGAAGGAATTAATTAAACAAAAAGACCATTAATTCATTCTCTTTATACATTATCACTTCAGAAAGCTTATAGGAATCTATTTAAATACAATTATTCCTACCTAGTTATGTCTACAAGAAACAAGTATATGAAGAAAAACATAATAAATGACACTGGAAAAACTTACAGGAAACACAAATTGTGTAAAACAGAATTCAGAATCCTTTGCTTCGTATTAATGATCCAGATATATTAATTACATCAGATGTCTAGAAATGCTTCTTCAAGGGTACAACCCTTAATAACTCATGAAGATAGTTATTTATACAATAGTAGGATGAAAAATATCCTGAACTGCTTTTACAAAAATAGATTATTTACACAATCAAAAATAAAATTGTCTAATGATTTAGCACTATTTTGGTGTTGTGCTATTTGATGGCTATTACTGAAAAATTTGAAAAGTGGTTGAAGCTGACTGACTGTTCCCTCAAAATATGAATGTCGTTCAATTATCCTTAATCAAGTAAATCTGTTAATTCTTACCAACGTTTCTTATCTAGGATAGAAATCTTTGTTACGCTCCTGTAGATTTCATTCTTCTTGGTATATTTAATAAAAGTGGTTTTTACCAAAAATATATGCCTAATTTCATCTAGGATGGAGAAAGAATCCTTGAGTGTTTTTACTATGAGAGCTGGTGTTGCTGATCCTTTCATATTGGTGACTGAAGCTGCATGGGTGCCCACCTCTGTAAAATTCTTGACATAATCCTCAATTGGCATTAATTTATCATTAATAACCATCATAGAAGGTAAACCTTTGCTGACCAAAGGATCAATCTTGTTGAAAAATCTCTGAACTATGTTGTTAACATTGTTGCACTTTTCTTGTAGCTGAACGGTGAGATTTTTCTTAGTGATAACCTTCCTTACCTCTAATATTGTTGTAGTTTTGTCACTTATCCTTAACTCCTCAAGCTCATAGTCATCCTTGGAATTCAAAAATTTGATTATATCAGAGGCAGTCTCTGGCATATCCTCCAGCTGCTTAGTTATGGATAACATTGCTTCCTGAGCTTTTTCCAAGAGATCTTTCTGAGTGAATATTATCTTAACGGAGGGCCAAATCTCCTTGATTGCTTCTGTGGTTTCTTCCCACATAATTTCTTTTGCTAAACCCAACTTGTTTCCTATGAAGGAATCTGTGAGTTCTCTCTGCAACATTTCCACTTGGCCTTCGAGTTTGTTTGTTTTAGTTGTATGTGAACTGTCTAATATAGACTTCATAAGCCATAATTCTTTGAGTTCATCCTTTAGTTTATTGATCTCTCCTGTTTAGATAGTCAGGTTCTGAATAGCTTCAGTAAGTTGTTCAACGCCTTCTACTATACCTGTTGTTGATGTAGAGGTTGTAGTAGAAACTTTGGTGATGAGAACTGCTGCAAGAGAAACTACATCCATTGAAGTTTGAATGTTCTTGATAGCTTCCTCCTTCTCCTTAACCAATTTCTCCATCTTCTCCTACATTTGTTTTATTTACAAATTCTTTTCTATGATGAGCTTCATCATATCTGACTTTTGAGTCTCTGTCTCCTCGATTTCATTGGCCATTGGATCTTCAGATGCTGGTAGTTTTAGTTGTTTCTTTAGTGCTACAACCTCAATGTTCTTTTTCTTAATGAGCTCCTCTACAAAATTTATGTTTGAGGGATCATATCCCATCCTTAGCACTAGGTTTTCCAAGGATTGAATCTTGGTATCCTTTGCTAACGAGGAAAACTTCTCCAACTTTAATTGTTACTGAATGTTGGCCAATGTAACCTGCATTTTTGAAAAACTCATAGTAGTGTTTGTCAAGGTTGAAGCAATCATCTGTCTAGTTTGTTTGTGAATCTCAATTTGATCAATTTGTATGCACATCCTTGACATTAAACTCAAAAAGAAGTGTGTTTCTAGTATTGTGCTGTAATCATGGGTTGAGGAGCTTGGGCCTGCAAGAAAGCCATTTGCATCTTCCCCTTCTCAGAGTCGAAGACTGAAAGAAGCCTGGCTTGAGAGTTGGAAGAATGCTTCCAAAACTAGGTGTAAGTATTTAACTTCAATTCTTCACTCTTTCTTTTGATTGCACTAAAGACATGGAAGATGTATTCCTCTTTATTATCTGGAATTCCTCCAAGAATTTGGGCTATATGTTGTTCATGAGAAGTGGTAGATTAAGTTGGAGATTGTATAGGTTGTTCACCAGACTATGAATCAATATTCATCGAGACCCTTTGTTTCTTTTTCCTGTGAAATATTTTGAGGCCTTGGCTTGTTGCCTCTATTGTAGGTGAAGATTTTTCTTCCCTCCCTCGCTTGGTTGACTTTCCCTATGCAATTGAAGTTTACATATTTGATGTAGAGACTGTCTGCTCCTTAGCTTCTTGGAGGGTATTCTTTGTCCATTCCAATTGATTCTTGAACTGTTCTATATTAGGCCTAGTTGTATGATGATATGGTGTGAACTTATTTTCCACCATGTGTTTGGAGATGACTCCCAATGGGTCATATGACCAAGATAAACTGAGAGCAAATTTCATTTATTTTAATAGCTTATCAACTTCCTCCCCTGTTGTCTTGGTATTACAAATGAAGGGAAAACTTGAGCTTTAAGCTTAAATTGGGATTTATTTTTGATAGCTACAAGATGTACTTCATCTGCATTCAATATTTGCCTCAATTAATCCAGTGCAAAGATTCTAACAGGGAGGTACTTTTTGGAAAATTATATATTACGAAGCAATGGAACACATAAACTATTATAGAAATATAAACACAGAAAATGCATAAAACAAGAGAGACACAGATATACATGGTTGGCCTAGTTTGGGCTACGTCCACCCGGAATAGCCAGTCCTTCCTTTCTATTATCCAGTAAAATGAAGAGACACAACCTACAGCAAATCCACTGTAATATCCTTTGTTTTCTCTCACAATCTCGCCTCTCTATTTCTCGCTTGGAGAATACACATTTATTACACAGCCTCAATACAATGCCCTCATATAAAGAGAGGGGTCTCCTTCTAGAGCAATAAACCATAAACTAAATATAAGTTCTACCGTCAAATCATCCGCCTAATGAACGGCCCAAATTGACTAGAAATTACTATACTTTTACAAGGAAATTTTATATTTGTTTTTAGCTTCAGGGGCACTGCCCCCAAACCCCCACCGAGGGACCGCTGGCCCCTGCACCCCCCTGCATGGAGGGTTGTACAAACTTCCTGGGGTATACATCTGGTTGAAACAAAGACCTCTGAACAATCATGCTCCACATCCAACAATCTCCCACTTGGAGAATGATTGTAGCAACTCCATCGCTGCTTCATTTGCTGGACAATGACTCCTCTTTGGACCTGACTACTTCTCATATTAATTATCATCCTTGAAGACCAATTGAAACTAAGAATATTCTCAGTTTCTTCCTGGTTACAACTTTTGTTAGCATATCTGCAGGATTCTGGCTAGTGTGTATCTTTTCCAGCTTCAACTCTCCATCTTCCACACTAATCATATGAAATGGTACTTGAGTTGTATCTGTTTAGTCCTGGAATGAAATGTTGAGTTCTTTCAAGATGAATGGCACTTTGGATATCACTGTATAACGTTCCCATATCACTTACCCAATTCACCCATAAACCTTTGTAACCAAATCATTTCTTTACTAGCCTCTGTAGCAGCAACATACTCTGCTTCTGTTGTTGAAAGTGCAACAACACTTTGGATTTTTGAACCCCAACTGAGAGTTGTTCCACCAACAATAAATACATATCTTGTAGTGCTCCTCCTATTATCTCTGTCACCTGCCATATCTGCATCAACATATCCCTGTAGAGAAATGTTTGAACCACCAAAGCTTAATGCTTGATTTGTGGTACCTTTCAAATATCTGAGAATCCATTTCATTGCCATCCAATGTTCCTTTCCTGGATTGTTCATGTACCTGCTTAAAACTCCCACTTGTGCAATATCAGGCCTTGTGCAGACCATTGCATACATTAAGCTTCCAGCTGCTGATGCATATGGAACTTTAGACATATAATCCATGTCTTCTTGGGTCTTTGGGCACATTTCCTTACTAAGTTTGAAATGGCTAGCAAAAGGTGTACTAACTGGTTTTTCATTGTGCATATTAAATCTTTTCAACACCTTTGTATGTACTCATTCTGAGACAATGTTAATTTGCAAATTTTCCTATCTCTAGTTATTCTCCTACCAAGGATTTGTTTTGTAGCTCCCAAATCCTTCATTGCAAATGAATTTGCCAATTTTCTTTTGAGCAAATTTACTTCTTCTTGTGAATGTATAGATCCTGCAACAAGCATGTCATCTAACATAACAATAAACAATATAATATAGTTGTCATCATTTTGCTTTTTCAAAGATAAACCCAATGATAGATGTGACATCTAGTAATAACCTTGTTCAACATAAACTTATCAAATTTAGATACCACTGCCTTGGAAAGCCTATTTACCATACAAGCTCTTCTTCAACCTGCACAAGTTTTCTCCTTCCCTTTCACTTCATATCCCTTGTGGCTGCTGCATAATTATCTCTTCCTCCAAATCCCATGGAGAAAAGGCTGTCTTTACATCTAACTGCTCAATATGCAAATCTTCAACTACTACTAGACTTAAAATAGTTCTAATTGAAGTCATTTAACAACAGGAGAAAATATTTCATCAAAATCAATACCTTTCTTCTGTGCAAACCCCTTCACCACAAGTCTAGCTTTGTACCTCTGTTTCCTCCATCTTCTTCCTTCAACCTGTAAACCCATTTATTCTTCAATGTAGTTTTTCCTGCAGGCAACCTGACTAGTCCCAAGTCTGGTTATGCATTAAGGAGTCATCTCTTCTTCCATGGCTAGCTCCCACTTCTTCCTGCTTTCAACCTGCATTGCTTCTTCATAACATTCGGGTTCACCAGAATCAGTCAACAATAAATAATATAATGAAGGAGAGTATCTTTCAGGGGGTCTACTTATCCTGGTAGATCTTCTAACACCACTTTCAGGTGTTTGGGGTGCCTGTTGTAGTTGTGATGGTTGCTGTTGTTGTGGTTGTTGATTATTATTATTTTCAGGAACCTTTACTTTTTCATTGATTTCATCAAGAACTGCATATTCCTTGTTTTCCTTTTCTTGTTCCTTTTCCTGCAACTGATTCTTATACAAGACCTTTTCATTGAATATTACATCTCTGCTCCTAATGATTTTGTGATTTTCATAATCATATAAGCGATAACCAAAATCATTAACACCATATCCAATAAAGGTACATTTCTTTGATTTTTCTTCAAGCTTTGTTCTATTTTCTTTGTTAATGTGGACAAAGGCTTCACAACCAAAAGTCTTTAAAAAAGAGTAGTTT
>APFE030619783.1:44805-59593 GCA_000404065.3 Pinus taeda
GGTTTCCATTCTGTTGTTTTACAAGAACCTTACCCATTCCAACAATTTTACAGGGTTTATCATCACCCAAACAAACTTCTCCAAAATCTCTTTGAACATAGTCATGAAAGTATTTCTTATCAGGTGTGGCATGGAATGAGGCCCCTAAATCTACCACTGAGGAATCAGTAATATTTTCGAAAGAAAGTATCAAAGCATCTTGTAACACCTCACCTATCACATTTGCTTCATGATTGTTTTCTTGCTGTGCATCTCCTTCTTTTCCCTTCTGAGATCTACAGTATTTCTTTAGGTGTCCTTTCTTTCCGCATTTCTAGCACACTATCCCCAATCTAGACTTGGATCTACATTTCCTTGATTTACTGCGATATCCTGAGTTCTTTCCTCTTTCAATTTTTCTTCCCCTAAACTCTGCACTCAAAGCATTACCTGATGTCTCACTAGAGATTTTCTATCACATTTCCTCGCTAAGGATTGCACTAACAACATCATCAAAATTTAAAGTACTAGATCCAGAAACAGAGTTACTAATGGCCATTACTAAACCATTCCAACTTTTTGGTAATGAGAACAAGAATAACAAAGCTCTAAATTCATCATCAAAGTTTACTCCTACAGAACATAACTAACTTGTAACAGTATTAAAATCATTTAAATGATCTGCAATAGATCCACCTTCCGACATCTTCATATTAAATAACCGTTTCATAAGAAATACCTTGTTTGAGGCTAAGGGTTTTTCATATAGTTTCTCCAGCGCCTTAATCAAACCCTCTGTCATTGTTTCCTTCAAAATTTTGAATGCGACTGACGCTATGAGGCACAACCGTACTATTCCGAGTGCCTTTCTATCGAGAAGGTTCCATTCCTCATCTGTCATACCCGTCAGCATCTTTGTTTTTCCGCCCAATGGTAGGTATATATCTTTTTGATACAAATAATCTTCCATCTCTATCTTCCACAGTGAGAAGTTTTGGTCGTTAAATTTCTCAACCCTAAACTCACCATCTTCTGCCATTGCTCCCACTCAAATGAGGAACCCTTCTTTCTTGTGAGTTTATTAGCCAAATAGACCTTCAACTCTGAAACCAGTAGTTAGAAAATTATATATTACGGAGCAATGGAACACATAAAATATTGCAGAAATATAAACACAAAAAACACATAAAACAAGAGAGACATAGATATACGTGGTTCACCCAGTTTGGGCTACATCCACCCTGAATAGCCAATCCTTCCTTTCTATTATCCAACAAAATGAAGATACACACCCTACAGCAGATCCACTGTAATATCCTCTATTTTCTCTCACAGTCTCGCTTCTCTATTTCTCGCTTGGAGAATACACATCTATTACACAGCCTCAACACAATTCCATCATATAAAGAGAGGGGTTACCTTCTAGGGAAAAAAACCCTAAACTAAACATAAGATCTACCGTCAGATCATCTGCCTAATGAACGGCCCAGATTGACTAGAAATTACTATACTTTTACAAGGCAATTTTACATTTGTTTTTAGCTTCGGGGGTGCTACCCTTGAATCCCTGTCGGGGGACCGCTAGCCCCCGCACCCATCCATATGGAGGGGTGTAAAAACTTCGTGGGGTATACATCTATCTGAAACAAAGACCTTTGAACAATCATGCTCCACATCCAACAGTACTTTGTCAGTTTGTAGGGTGGAAGCTCACAGCCAAAAACCCTGATTTCTGTGTAATTTTGGTAGCAATACCAATCTCCTATTGTAGCTTGATCTATGAATTGAAGCTCTTTGACAATCTCCTCACTGATCCTTGGTAATGGAGTGTTGCTCATAAGGCTAAGGGCTAGATCAATAAATAGTTCTAAGAACTACTTGTATGTGAATTCTTCTTTCTCCTTCATTCTCACTGAGGTAGAGAAAATCAGTGATTATTGTTGTCCTTCTTCATCAAGTCTCTACAAAGGAAATGAAAACTTGTCTCCCTGAAAATATATAAAAGGATACACAAGTACTGAAGCATACTTGAATACTTCTTCAGTGTTAAATTTGACAAACTGCTCATGTATGGTTTCAGCTATGAAATGACTGAAATCATTACTAATAGTAGGCTTAGAATCAGAAGAAAACATGGATAAGAAACCAAGGATGGCTTCATTGATAGACTGATCAGACTGATAACTAAGCAAATAGGACAGGAGAGTATTAATATGTCTGGTTCTATCAGGAAACATAGATGAATCATAAGGGGGATTTCTCTTTGGTGAAGGACTACTAATTGCTAGAAATAGTTCCAGGGTCTGGGATCTCTTGGTATAGTCCAGTTTGTTATAAGCTTATATCAAGTTTTCGTGATAAAAAGGATGAGTTGGTGTAGTGGCAAGGGCCTGCAACATTTTCTCAATTGAATTAGCATTGATGGTATAAAGGATTTCTCTAGTGAGTGAGATAATGACTCTCTAGTTGGGATCATAGGATTCATGGCATTATCTCACAAACTCTGGAGCTCTATGTATTTGTGGAAAAATATAGTGGGGTAATTGGGATTCCCAGAGCCCAATTTCATCACTTTGGTTAATTAGTTTCTCTTCCCACCAAAAATAAATTTCAAATAAATCAAATTGAGAAGAAGTCTCAATGATTTTGCAATCCTTGTCAACTAATGGAGTATGGTGGAAATCAATCTGTTGGAGAATTAGAGGATTTGAAACCTCTGCTATTGTTTATCCCTTTGGAGGCATTTTTTCAAACGAAACTGTAGACTATAAATGACAAAATGATAAAGGATTTACCAGAGTGGAGACGAGTAACTGACAAGTGGACCTGGAAGATGTGCTTGCAAACAAGACATGTGGCTGCTATAATTTCAGACAGTGGCTGAGCTATTGAGCAGGTGGGCTTGAAGAATAATCTTGGTCATAGAAGTTAACCGTGTAACATTTGAAATGCATGACACAGTGTTTATAAAGAGAAAAATGGAGTGGGAGGGTGGCACCGAATGTTTTGAAAATTCATTAATTATCGAACGGGTTAATTAACAAACATTTGGTTATAAATGTGCGGGAGTGGAAATGAATGGGCAACGAATAGGTGGCAGATGATTGGACAAGAGATATGAAATGAAATGTGATGTGGAGGTGATGTGGGGCAGAGGTAAATTACTATGAAGGATACCGCGTTCGGGGATAAGACAGAGTGGTTTGTGGTTTTGAGATTTCCAGTCTTGAAAGACTAAAAGGTAATTTTGTGGTTTATGTAGGCAATCTTAAAGACTTCCCATTTCACCCCCCCTAGCGATAAACTTCAGACAACGAATGAGGGCCGAAAGGGAGTGTGGGCCATATGATTGTGGAGGAGTGTGCAGGATGAGAGGTGAAGTGGAGGGAATTTAATGTGTGAGCGGGGAAAGAACGGTGGGGTCGCAATATGATAGGAGGACATGGCGGCTATAGGTCTGGGTATTTTAATGAATGGAGTGATATCATACGATTGAAATAACATAAATTCAAAACTTTGGTTATTCAAACTCCCATCATCAATATATTTCCTAATGTTTTGATCTTTAGGAAATAACCATTTCAACATCTCAAACTTTCACATTTCTACCTACCCTTCTATTCCTAACATTTTTACTTATCCTTTCAGAGTGCATTTGAACTAGAAACCCAATATTTTTTTTTTTTTTTTTTATGAACAATCTATCTCTATACCTTATTCCCTCCATTGGCTTAGATTAAACTATTGAGCCAATTTATTTTCTACCTATGAGAATTAATTTAAAACAAATCCAATTATGATGTAACTGTATAATTGGATAGAATAACCTAGTGTGGCATCTAAACAAATTGCACACAACTATTAATTTTCAAACTAAATTTAGAACAAAGTAGTGGCATTTAGATTTGCAACACTTTCAGAGTTGATTTCTTTTTCTTTTCTGTCTAACCTAACATTTTATTTTGCCTTCATTTTTTAGGGCATCTACCCTAACATTTTCTTTGAAATGGACATGTTTATCAAAATATTTTCCTAACATTTTTTATTCAATATTCTTTTTTTCCACATCCTATCTTAACATTTTGTAAATATATTTTCAACTTTTTGTCTAATTTATTCTAACTTATCAAAACCAAAAAATGCTACAAAAACGATTTCAGGCTATGTTTGTAACTCTGAATGAAATTGTGTTTTTCATTAAAAGAGAATATGAATATATATAAGGAGAAGGAAACTATTGGGTTTCATCTCTCAATGTCTCTTCGTCTTCCAACTTCCTTTATTTTTCTATTTACAATATTTACATAGATTTTCCTAATCCAAAAGATTAGGTGTCAACATTTCACCCATTCATCTGAAGGGATGTTGGTTAGTCCAAGCATCATTCTAAATATTTCAAGCTTTTCCCTTCCAAGCGCTTTGGTGAAGATGTCCGCAATCTAGTCACTTGTGAATAATTCCATAGATGGATTGCTTTGGCTTCAACATGATGTCGAATCAAATGGTATTTTATATTGAAGTGCTTCGTTAGATCATGAAATTTTGAGTTCTTGGCCAACTTTATTGCAGAAGTGTTATCAATCAAAAGAGGAGTTGAATATATTTTCTTCTCCTGCAAATCTTCCATAATTTTCCTAAGCCACATAATTTCCTTTGTTGCTTTAGTTTCTGCCACATATTTTGCCTCAGTTGTGGAATCTATTGGAACTGGTTGTTTACACGACCTCCAGGAGACAACTCCTAATCTAAGACTCATAACATAACTTGAAGTAGATACTATAATTTCTTTCTCTCCATCAAAATTTGAATCGAAGTATCCAATCAAGATGAAGTCATCCACCTGTGTATACTTGAGTCCAAATTCTTGAGTTCCCTTCAAGTACTTTAGAACTCTTTGTAGCTGACCAATGACCCTCACAAGGCTTAATTTCATAAAACTCAAAAGGATTCCAACATCAAATGAAATGTCTAGCCTGGTGGTAGTCATGTAGTTGAGATTTCCTATGAGTGTTGGAAATAATGCTGGGGGGGACGGGGGGGGTGAATCAGTATTAGAAAATAAATAACTTTTTCTTTTCATAATAAAATTTTTATACGCTACTTCCATGTGGGTAACCCGCATGTACATGCAACCGTGCGTAAGGAAACAAACGTATATCCAATAAACTAATGATTCAGTTAATTCATCATATGTTGATCTTTAATCTGTGCATCATTACTTTATTAAACATTAAACAATAACCATATGTAGTTAATAATAGAGTGAACCATCACACATAAGCAACACACATGAACACCAAGATTTAAAGTGGAAACCCAATGTGGGTGAAAACCACCTGCTGCTGTCATCTCTGTCTTCTTTTAATAATAAGAAAATCTATTTACAACATTGTACTGGTGCAGACTCATACCAGTATGCAGGATTCTATGTGCAGAAGGCTACAACCTTCTCTCATTCTCCAGCTTCTACTAGGAAGGGAGCTACAACCCCCTAGCTCTTGTACTAGCCGATATGTTTACTAGTACGTAGGCACCGACCTACAGAAGGCTACGACCTTATTTCTTCCTCCAAGGACCATATTTCATAAATTTTTAGACTGGATGCTCCTGGTACACAACAATACACATGAAGGACTCATTTCATCCAATTTTCATACCGACCCATCAACAACATTGAAGCTCAAAATCAACCACCACTGCAATACAACCATTAATTGTATCCGCATCAACCAATCACTGAAACTCAATCATTACTTTTTGAATCAACCAAACTCAACCAATCATTGACAACCTTTGAACCTCTGACACAACTGAATCAACCATTCATTCGTACTTAATCAACTTCAACAAATCTACTAGAATAGATAGATCACTATAACCAGTACACATACCTCAACCGAGAACACTACATCATTATTCAGAACCAGCTGTAACCTCAAAACCATGCATCCGAGTGTATATGCAACTTGCAAGGGTCGAACCAACACGTATATGCAACTTCATCAAAGTGAACCAGCATATATTTATGCAAATACCTACTTATAACTCCGTTCCACTTCCTGACTTCAGACATACCCAGATCATCACATATAAAGGATAATACTTGTGTTAGAAATCAGATCTAGCCCACTAGATCGCATAAAGATAAGTCATTATGATCCTGATCCATTATTAGATCTCATCCATCATCACTGAAGCAGATCAAAATCAGTCAATCTGAACATTGTTAACAAAATGCAGTCACCAGAACATAAAGCAAAACCTAGAACTCTGCATCAACAACTAGAACCAACTGTAACTTCAAACATTATAGTTGATAAGATATATGCTACTTCGATGTGTCGAACCAACATGTATACACGCTTTTACCAAGCCAACCAGTGTATATGTCTGTAAATATTATTTCATAATTTTGCAGCTATTCCAGACCTAGATCATAACATTTACAGAACGACACATGCATGAGTATACAAATCTAGAATAAACATGATCAAACCATATAAATATAATTCATTCCTAGCCTTAAGATCCCAATCCATCATTAGATCTTGTATAAACCCATCATAAACCCATAACATGCATACTGGATTTCACATTTTATCAAATATTTGATGCTTGTCTCTCTTGGCCTAATGGTCTTCTCCTCCTTATATAGTTTTAGGCCTTTCTCAATACCATGGACCAAAACCACTTAGGACTAATACCTTGGATCAAATACCTAGGGTCAATAGCTCGAACCAAATACCATGGATCAAAAAATACCATGGACCAAATACTTCGAACCAAAAACTTAGTTTTCCAAGGTATACATGCTTTTCCTTCTATGAAAATGCATGTGTACATATACATGACTTGTATATAGTGACCCTGCATGTATACACAGCTTGGTCAATGGTGAACCTGGGTATACCTGTCTTTCTTCATTCTGTGAAGACTGGTCTGTAATTCTTTACTGTTTACCTACTATATTGTGATCTTTCATCTGAGAGAGTTGCCTTCTGAACTAATTCCTTGAAGCTACACTGCATTTCATCACATAGATACTACTGCCATGCATTCTGTCACATCTGATATCTCTTCGGTAGATTCATCTAGTTACCATTTACAAGTAAGTTGTTCTGCTACAAGTGGGTTTCCATCAAGTAGAACACATGCATCATAATGCCAACAATCTCCCCCTTTGGACTTGATGGCAACAACAACACCAAGTCAGTCTCCCCCTTTGACATCAAGGGCAAAGTGTTATGCTCTTAGCCTACAAGACAATACCAGAATACCAAATATGCAAAGAAATATACCCAGAACATAGAACAATGAGAAATAACAACAAGTATTTTATTATTCAGAAAGCAATGTTCACTTGTCTCTTCGAGGGGGAAACCTCCAATAGAGTTGAGCTCAATTACAAAATAAGACACAATGCTCCTCGAGTGGAGTCCCCATCCTAAATATAGGATTCATACATGGAATACCATGGTTCTTATTAATACTATCTATCTAATACCATGGCCCATTTGCAACTAACTGTGGTCCTTTCATTAATTGTGGGTTAACCACTTACAATTATTAGTATGGGCTTTATTGACTCTTTACTTAACTATAACTATGAATCAATCCTATTACATAAATAAGGGGGTTAGGTTGGGACCCTAACATGCCCTCCCCCATAAGAATAGCCTTGTCCTCAAGGCTGAAACTGCAAAAACTACTGAAGAATAGTGGCTGGTTCCTAGGTTGCATCTTCCGAAGAGGTGTCTTTCCACTTGACGAGGACTTCCTTGATCATGTGGTCACGCAGGTGCCATTCTCATGTGTCAAGAACCTGTTCAGGTTGGAGCTAGAATGACCCTTCTTCATCTATTTTAGGTAGATTGGTTTGAATTCTACAATTGTTCCCAATTACTTTCTTGAGGTATGAGACATGGAAGACTAGATGGATTTTTGCAGTGGGTGGCAAAGCTAGCTTGTAGGAAACTTCTCCAATGCGCTGAAGTACTTGATATGGTCCATAGAATTTTGGAGATAGTTTTTGACAACCCTTGTCTTTGAGTGATGTTTTCTTATATGGTTGTAGCCTCAAAAATACCTGATCCCAGTCTCGAAATTAGCATTCTAAGCAATGTTGATCTACCTATTTCTTCATGCAGTTTTGAGCTTGATGAAGATTCTCTCTAAGGTGGGCCAGCATGGTTGTGCGGTTCTGTAGGAGTTGATCCATGCTTGTACCTTCGAGCATCCATTGATATAAGAAGTAGGGGAAGGAGGGAGTTGACCATACACTGCTTCAAATGGAGTTATTTTGGTGGTGGCATGATAGTTGGTGTTATACCACCATTCGGCTAGAGGTAACCACTGTACCCAGAGATGTTGCTTTTCTGAAGTGAAACACCTAAGGTAGGTCTCCAAACTTTTGTTGGCTGCTTCAGTTTAACCATCAGTTTGTGGATGATAGGAAGTATTGAGTTTTAGTTGGGTACCTTGTAGCTGGAAGAGTTCCTGCCAAAAGTTATTGGTGAAGTTGGGGTCACAATCAAACACAATGGAAGTGGGCATGCCATGCAATTTGAAGATCTGATCCATGAAAGATTGAGCGACCAAGGTCGGTGTAAAAGGGTGGGGTAGGGTGAAAAAATGAGCATACTTAGAAAGTCTGTCCACAACCACCATCATGACTGACTTGTTTCCTAACTTTGGAAGACCGGTAATGAAATCCATAGAAACCTCCATCCAGATTGAGGCTGGGATTGGCAATGGTTGTAATGTGCCTAGGGATTTGACTGTTTCTCCTTTGTGGCACTGAAAGACATCGCATTCAGCTACAAAAGTAAGAATTTCCTTTTTTCATGCTTGTCCAAAAAAATTGATCTTTGAGTGTGAGCATACATCTTCTGAAAGCCTGAATCTCCTGTAGTGGGAGATGAGTGCAACTCCGCCAAAATATGCCTTTTGAGGGTGGATGTTGGTGATATTATGACTCTATCCTTGTAGCGAAGAATCTCATCCTGCCATGAGTATCCCGCTGTGGAATTTGGATCCGCCTGCAATTGATTAATGATTTGGGACAGCCAAGGACATGAAAACCATTCCTTGAGAGCCTCTTCAATCCATTCTGGAATGGGAAGGGAAATTGCAAGTAGGGTACTTTCCTCCTCAAATTGGTGGGATAATGCACCTACTACAATATTTTCATGCCCTTACTTGTAAATTATCTCATAATCATATCCCAGCATTTTGGTGAGCCATTTATTTTGTTGTGGCGAGGATAGGCGTTGCTCCAAAAAATATTTAAGGCTTTGATGGTCTGTGCGGATTTGGAAACGTCGCCCCAATAAGTATGGTCACCAGGTATCTACTGCATGTAAGATGGCCATCATCTCCTTCTCATAGGTAGATTGTCCCAGATTATTCCCACTTAGTTGTTGGCTCGTGAAAACCAAGGGTTGACCTTCCTGCATTAATACCACCCTAATACCCATATCCAAAGCATCACATTCAATCACAAAATATTTGGTAAAGTCGGGTAGTGCTAAGACTGGAGTGGAACACATGGCATGTTTGAGAGTTGTAAAGGCTTGTTGTGCTTCATCATTCCAGCGGAATGAATTTTTCCTGAGGAGTTGAGTGAGGGGCCTAGCAATGCAACCATAATTGCGGACAAATTTGCGATAGTAGCTTGTGAGACCCAAAAAGCCTCTCAGGCTCTTCAAGGTCTTAGGTTGAGGCCAATCCTTCATTGCCTGGATCTTTTTGGGATCCACCCTGACACCTTCACGCCCCACAATGTTGCCCAAACATTCAACCTCTTCCATGCCAAAAGAGAACTTGGACATCTTGACAAATAATTTATGCTTGTGGAGCAGTTGCAAGAGCAGATCTACATGCTGAAGAGGTGTGGCCCAGGTGCGACTGTAGATGAGCATGCCATGAAAGAAAAAAAGGACAAATTTTCTGAGATATGGTTTGAGCAGGTAGTTCAAAAGGCTCTAAAAAGTGGATGTGGCATTACAAAGATCGAGTGGCATGACCAGGAACTCATAATGGCCTTCATGAGTTCGGAAAGCAGTCTTTGGAATGTCTACTTCTTTCATGTGAATTTGGTGGTAGCCCAAGAAAAGGTCGAGCTTAGTAAAGAATTGAGCCCCATTTAGTTCAACCAGCAAATCATCGAAAATCAGGATGGGAAATATGTCTTTGACTGTCAACTTATTAAGGGCCCTGATGTCTAGACACATATGCCATTCCTCATCTTTCTTGAGCACCATTACAATCGGCGATGAATAAGGACTAATGTTGGGACGAATGAAACCTGCTTCTAAGAGTTCCTTGATTATTTTTTCTATTTCATTCTTTTGGGTGAACAGATATCTATATGGGCGCACATTTGGTTCTTGGGCCCCTGGGACCAAAGTAATGCTATGATCATGTTCCCCTCCCAAGGGTGGAAGCTCATGAGGCTTGTCAAAGACTGGTAGATGGTTGTTTAAGATCTGTTGCATCTTAGGATGAATATGAAGAGAATTGGGTTCGAAGGCTTGGATGGCATTGAATTGAGCTATAACTCCACGGTGGCCCTTTTTTAACAATTTTTCCATCCGATGTGAGCTAATGATAGAGGGAGCTCCCGCCTGGAGTTCGCGAAGGGTATGTGTGTGATTGTTCTTCTTAAAGCTCATATATAACTCCTGGAAATCCATTGTGATTGGGCCAAGTGTGAGCAACCATTCAGCACCGAGGACAATGTCACACCCTCCCATGTGTATGGAAAACATGTGTGTCTTTAACTGATAATCCCCCATTTGAAGTTTGACATTTTCATAGTGGCCTTCACATTTCATTGTCCCCCCATCAACAATTTGGACCTGGAAGTTAGAAACTGCTTGGAAAAAACAATGCACTACTTCCGTGACTCTTTGATGGATAAAATTATGTGTACTTCCACTATCAATAAAGACTACTACTCTGAAATGCTTAATAAAACCTCTGATTTTGAGAGTTTGGGGTGAAGAAATCCCTGCCAAAGCATGCAGCGAGATAACTAGTTCTTCAGGTACATTGTCATGTTGGTTGTCCTCTTCTTCCTCCTCTGGTTCCTCAAGTGGTGGGGCTTCCTCTGATGAACTGTGATCAATAGAATCAATTTGAAAGAATTTGGACTCCTTGCATTTGTGCTCGGGGGAGTATTTCTCATCACAATAGTAAAATAATCCTTGCTTTCTTCTTTTCGCCATTTCTGTTGGTGACAACTTTTGAACCTTGAGTGTTTGGGTAGTGCTTTGAGCCTATGGGAGGTAACCCTTAGCGATGAAATTTGGGCAATTGGATTGGGCTGCTAACGCACATTCAACTTCACGAGCTATTCTGCAAGCATGCAGCCATGAGCTAGGGTGGTGCAGTCGGACGTGGGCTTGTATGACTTCTTTGGGACCACTGACAAAACATTCCATGTGGAACTCATCATGTAGACCTCTAGTGCGGAATATATAAGGCTTCAAAGGAGGAAATATATTCGTTCACTGTCCTTGTCTGCCAGAGCTTAGTGAGACAACCTAAAACATCAGATTCATGGTCAAAGCGATCCATAAGAGATTTTTTGAATGTCTCCCAATTCAAGGACCTTCCATAGAAATGTTGATGCCATTGCCACCATTGCCATCTTTCATTGTCCAAGTACATGATACCCACACTAAGCTGAGTCGCATTATCCGGGATGTAATTCACTATGAAATATTGCTCCATTTGTGCTATCCATGTGGGTGCATGAGAGCCATAAAATTTATACATGTCCAGCTTAGGTGGTCGTGGATGGGATTGTTGGTGGGTGCCAAAGAGGTGAAGAGACTGGCTAGACTCACCCTCACTGTTTTCATTGCCAATATATGCCTCCTCGCGTGCCTCCACCTTGCCCTTAGAGAGTGTTGCATTTAAGTTCTGCAGCTGCAGCATCACCTCGTTCAATGTTGATTCAAGTTTGTCAATCCTCTCATTCGCCATAGCTTGAGCTCTAGTTTGTACCATGCACCAATCCGGTGTACTTCAAATTTGGGACTGCCCAAATTTTTTGGCACTAATGGAGTTTCAATCCTTGCTTAGGAATACTACAGTAGCTAAATCCCAGAAATGTCAGTGTTGCCAAAAGTCCTGCGAAAATCACGCCCGGGTATAGGAACCCACACAACTCCTCAAATCTGGATGGAAAATTTGATGGATCTGAGAGATCTAAATGGCTGATCTGATAGATCTGAATGGTGGAACTGATTTTTGCTACGGATCTAATGGATATAATAGATCTGAATGGCTGATTTGATAGATCTGAACGACAAAACTGATTGTTGTTGCTGTGACAAAACCCCACTTGCGAGATCTGATCTGGAAAATATTATGTGTGATCTAGAGATAGAGAAGGGAGCTATGGTCTCCAAGAGTGTCAGGTGCTACAAATCGCAATATACATAAGGGTCTGACAATAGTACTCGGCCCAATTTTTCAGGGCACTAACCAAGGAGGATCAACCGTACCCTTAGTCATACAACCAAACTACCCTATCGTACGTGCGAGTAATCTCTCTAAGTGTTGTTCTCAGTGTATTGTAGCAGCAAGACAGCCGATGGTTTATCTATGGTGAGGTTTCAAGGGAGCTAGGGGGCTTCCGATATACCCAGAGGGTACTTAGAAGATAGTCTGTGCACCGTTTTGTCTAATGCGCTACTACTCGAAGGGGTACCCACAGGGGTTACAAAGGAGTCCAACAAGCGTGACCACCTCTTGTATTTCTTGCGTGCATGCCTCCGCAAATCCATAGGTTTATGCACTCAATGACAGATCCCATGGTTTAAAGATGCCGAAACATGTCTCTAGCCAAAAAAATTTTTTTGCTAAAAATTGGAGATCCCACCGGCCCTGGAAAGCGCTATGATACCACTTATTATGCTCTTAACCTGCAAGACAATACCAGAATACCAAATATGGGAAGAAATATACCCAGAACATAGAACAATGAGAAATAATAGCAAGTATTTTATTATTCAGAAATTAATGTTCACTTGCCTCTTCGAGGGGGCAACCTTCAATAGAGCTGAGCTCAATTACAAAATAAGACACTAAGCTCCTCGAGGGGAGTCTCCATCCTTAATATAGGATTCATACATGCAATACCATGGGGCAATACCATGGTTCTTATCAGGGAAAATTTTAAGAACCCCCCCTAAATTTACATGTATAATAAATGGGCGAATCTCCATGGTATATGGGAAAAATGGAAGGCGATTTTATCAATAATATGATATGTATATATAATTTTTTCGCGAATCTCTCACCAGGCATGGCGAATATTTTACTCAATTATAAAATCTTATGTTTATTGAATACACAAATGAAATCATTTCATTTCTTTAAAAATATCTTTTGAAATCAAAATTACCGAAATTACATATCGATAATCTAGTGGGTGTAAGATAAAATTCACCGGTGCCATTCACAGAAAGCATGAGAAAAAACCTAATACTATATATAAAACCAAGAAAAATTCAAATTCATCACTTCTAGGGAGCTCATAACCACCCTGCCAATACACAAGTATGTTCCTGTTTCCAATTAGAAAAATGACCCAAATTACAATCTGTTTACTCCACTTCTAGGGACCTCGTAACCACCCTGCCAATACACAAGTTCCCATTTGCAATTAGAAAAATTACCCAAATTACAATCTGTAGCATATGTTGGAAAGTTATAGAAGGATGACTAGTGCAATCAATCCATTCCTTTTAGCCCTGGATTTGTTTCAGTTTAAAACAAAAGTATACAAATATACTTGTCCAATGTCTATGCTTTAACCATTCACTTAAGATGTTTTTACAATATAATTTCCTAAGTCTATTTAATATCTTCATTATCATAAAAACCAACCTATATCCATCTTAACTCCACATCTACCACTCTTAGGGGGATGAAATCTATTTATCCCTCTGAGCACTTGGTAGACACAGAATTAAGTACCATGGGTCAATACCATGGGTTATCATAAACGTGCAGCTTAAAAATTACTATTAGTAATTTATAAAAATTAATAAAATTAGTAGTTGATTTTTATTTTATTTTTATTTTAACCAAGCTAAAATGTTTAACATACATTAAATTACAACATCCATTTTTACTCTTGATTGGATCAAATATTTTTTCACTCTATGCTAGTTTGCATATCACGATATTTGATACCTCTCAGGGTCAGTAGATCCAGAGTAAAGATGGATCTATTCTGGTTTAATTCCCCCATTTAAATAGGCTACATTGTGAATACCATGGGTCAATACCATGTTCCATTTTGGTGAATACCATGGGTCAATACCATGTGCCATTTTTATTTTTATTAATACTAATATTAGGGTTAATTATTTGTTTACCATACCTCTTTATTTATATTTTTATTAATTTATCATACCATTCATAAATACAAGGTGACTTATGGAGTAAATATAAAAAAATGTTTTATTTGTTTACCATACCTCGCTTATTTATATTTTTATTAATTTACCATACCTCTTTTACAAATATGGTATTTGGCCCATAGGATTCACTTAAATAAGCCTTCATAAATAGAACGAGGGTTATGGACTAAATATAAAAGAGGTTTTATTTATTTACCATACGTCTAGTTTATTTATATTTTTATTTATTTACCATACCTGTAAGTATAAAAAGATGTTTTATTTATTTACCATACCTCTACTTTACTTATATTTTTATTTGTTTGCACCCTTGCATATATATAAGGTGACTTATGGAGTAAGTATAAAAAATGTTTATTTATTTACCA
>APFE030619783.1:59912-85162 GCA_000404065.3 Pinus taeda
AACATTCCCCCTAAAATCACCCCTAGTTCTTATTAATACCATCTATCTAATACCATGGCCCATTTTCAACTAACTATGGTCCCTTCATTAATTGTGGGTTAACCACCTACAATTTTTAATATGGGCTTTATTGACTCTTTATTTAACTATAACTATGACTCGATCCTATTACATAAATAATGGGGTTAGGGTGGGACCCTAACACAAAGGGTGGACCAAGGTATTCTCCCCCTTTGATATCAAGAGAAAAGGGCAGACCAAAATTAAGACTTCCATATCTGAATACCTGAGTATTAATCATGCTCCACCTAGGCACATGCTGAATTCTCTGATTGAACTTCCCCTTTGTTCATGTTGAGATGTACTATATAATCCATGCTCCCCTGAGCACATGCAGAGTCTGCAAATATTTTCAAGAAAAATAACATGATTCTATAACTCAACTATGTGAGTTTGACCTTCCTATCACCAATGACTCATACATACATCCATTCTCCCAACCAAGTGGGGATATACCAAAATTGAATCATCCACCCAACCAAGTGGGGATATACCAATTGTTTATACATGACCGAAATATAGCAATTATTACATCATCCTTCCCATGCATAGTGGGGGTACAAATTACATCATATGACCAAAGGGACTCATCAAAAGACTAAAATAGACAGAGACAAATTATTACATCATGGGTCTTGATATGACCTTTACATTGAATGATATACATGATATTTAAACAAGACCATGAAAGTCATCAGAAACTATCATACACCATGTAGGATCTGCTCCATAAGCATCTGTCAACAACATCCAGACCAACAACCTATATATGTCCATCATTATTTCCCAAGATATGACAGTGTAAATATCATCAACCTGTGACAAAGCATGTTGTCATATAGATATCAATTCATCCTCTTGATCTCATCAAGATCAACTTGTTTAATTTCCTTAGTAGAAAGAGCATTATCATAACCTTCCATGAATCAACTCAGCATATTTCATATCTCCAAGCAGTAGCATAATATCATTCACATCATATCATATGTATGTGAAAACACCATAGTCATCATCTATGATCAAAACATCGTCATCAAGAACAACATGATCTTTCCACAAGAACCTTCATTATATCAACCATCTATCATCAGTAGGGAACATCCCACATCTGATAAGCATCAACCATGATAATCATCATATCTGAGTATCAACCTATCATCATAAGGTAATAACTCACCATCATTATGTGATTAAGTAAGCCATGTCTTTGAATATCCATGTTTTCAAATAGCTATGTCTTCATGTGACCTGCAATAACACCATTCTCTTGGCTAGCCAACAACATTTATCAATATGCAACTTAAGTAATCATCCATGTACCCAGCGCATTGTATATCCATCAAATAGATAACAATATGTATCTAGCCAACCATGAGCTCATGGTCATTTGTCAAGATTTCTTTATATTGTCAACATAAACAATCCTCAACCATGTGAGAGGCAAGAACTATAGAAGTCCTGCGTCATAACTGCGTCATATGATCTTTATGCATCTTTGAAGGCATGATGACAGTAGCATAAAAGAAATGAGTGGATCATCATCAAATAATGAACTTGTGTACTCAAGCTTTGTACTTATCCTTGTCCTTATGAAGATCACCATATATGTACTATATGCATCATCAAAGGGTCATCCACAATCATCCATAAATTTGATTTGAATACCAACTATGTGATCCCAAGTATCATATGAGATTTTATCATGACAAACTCATAACCATAACATAGCAAGATGTATCATTTACCTACATAAGCTTCACAATCATACCAAAGACTTTTAAACATAATTCCAACAATGCTTTATTAGAAGCATAACATGTTCTCCCCCTGAGCCTGTTCCACCTATTCACTATCAGATCTGATCATTGCATATATCAGTAAGAAGTATCAAGGCATCATCATCATATATCAATATATAATATATATATATATATATATAAATATAAGTTATAAACAACTTGTGAGGATCGACACAGTTCAAAATAGCATCCACAAACTGTAGTCAACTATGACAGAAAAGATAACTGATAATTGTTTGAATCATATCACATCAGACTTTCAAAGAATGTCCCACATAAATTTTTTTCAAACTACATATACACGACTATGCAGCTTAGAACTCGCGTATATACGCAACTTGTCTTCATGAAACTTGTGTATGAGATTTAGAACATTGAAGTTTCATACTTTCGATTTCCCCTGAGTCTGTCATGTCTATACACTGTGTTATGCCACATTTTTCTGACTGTACTTCCTTCTTCTTCCATATCTTCGAGTGTGATGATGTTTTCTACTTTTGGTATGGTGCCCAAAATTTTCTCCTACATTCCTTTGCTATATGTCCAAACTTGTTACATGCATAACATCTTACATGTTTCATATTTCTTCTATAGCAGTGAATGGCTTTGTGACCAAACATATTGCAAGAAAAACAATATCCCTTAAAGTACCTAGAAGCTAATGATCTTTCTGTGTGATGATCTTGAACCATTCTACCACATCTTGCTGCAACATGTCCAAGATTATGACATATAAAACATTCAACATTATTCATCTGAGGAAATAACCGATCGTCACTTCCACATTTAGGAGTAAAATATTTTCTTTGAAGAATTTCTTTCCTTGGTTGTTGATGGGGTTGACCTCTGATCTTCTTGTTGAGCATTTCGGGTTTTACATTAGAGTTCCTTGCCTTATCTTGTGAGCTAGATTCACCTTCAACCAATTCATGGAAACCAAGACCAGACTTGATCGTAGGAGACCTTTGACTACTAAGAATATCATCCAAAATCTTAGTACTATCTTGAAATCGTAAGAGCTTATCCTTTTCTCTAATTTACCTTTTAGTATATTTACCTCAACCTGATATTGCTCTTCCTTTTCAAGATACTACTTCTTCATGATTTCTTCAGCTTTTCTTCCTTCTTCCATCTGTTGCCTTAATTCAAGAACTTAGTTTTCTTGTTTTTCAAGAGATTGGAGTAGTTATTCATTCTGTTTATTTGATTTTTCAAGATCTTCTTTTAGAGAGAGGATCTTTGCTTCAATACTTTCATAGTAAATGGATCTATCTTTGAGTTTCTTGATTGTTGTACTCCTTTCATTTAATTCAATTCTTAATGATGTCACTTCATCCTGTAGCTTTTGACATTGATCTTCTTTTTCCTTGAATTGCTTCCTCACTTTTTTTCCTTCCTTGAGTTGAGCCTTTAGTTTGGTAGCTTGTTCTTTGAAAGCACACTCTGTTTTGTCTAATAGATCTTGTTGGTCTCTAGTTTTGTCTGTGAGCCTTTTAAATTCTGCCTCTATTTGATATCTTTCTCTCTCACCCATAAAAGAAAATCCATTTGTTTCGCTATCACTTTCATCATCTTCAAATGGATAGAGAAATGCATCACCAGAGGATAACAAATTCATACCTGATAGTTCTTTTGCTTGTTCATCTTCATTCTAAGGTAATTCTAAATCTAAAGATTTTCTTCCACATAATCCCCGATCGACTCTCCCACTGTCATAGTTCCTTTGAGATGTCTTCTTCTTCTTAGGTGCTTTCTCCTTTAGCTTCTTTCCCATTGTTCTATGGATCTCCTTCAAGCGATCAAGATTCTACCAAAGGATCTGCTCTGATACCAATTGATGGAAATAATACTGAGAGAGGGGGCGGGGTGAATCAGTAATAGCAAATCAGTAACTTTTTATTTTCATACTCAAATTTGTATACGCTAATTCCATGTGGGTAACCCGCGTGTACATGCAACTATGCTTAAGGAAATAGGCATATATCTAGCAAAATAATGATTCAGTCAATTCATCATATGTTGATCTTTAATCTGTGCATTAGTACTTTATTAAACATTAAACAATAACCATATGCAGTTATTAACAGAGTGAACCATCAGACATAAGCAACACACATGAACACCAAGATTTAAGGTGGAAACCCAATGTGGGTGAAAACCACTTGCTGTTGTCATCTCTATCTTCTTTTAATAATATGAAAATCTATTTACAACATTGTATTGGTGCATACTCATACCAGTATGTAGGCATCTACCTACAGAAGGCTACAACCTTCTCTCGTTCTCCAACTTCTACTAGAAGAGAGCTACAACCCCCTAACTCTTGTACTAGCTAATATGTTTACTAGTATGTAGGCACCGATCTACAAAAGGCTACAACCTTCTTTCTTCCTCTAGGGACCACGTTTCATAAATTTTCAGATTGGATGCTCCTGGTACACAACAATACACATGAAGGCCTTGTTTCATCCAATTTTCATACTAGACCCATCAACAACATTGAAGCTCAAATCAATCACCATTGCAATACAACCATTAATTGCATCTGCATCAACCAATCACTGAAACTCAATCATTACTTTCTGAATCAACCAAACTCAATCAATCACTGACAAACTATGAACCTCTAACACAACTAAATCAACCATTCATTCATACTTATTCAACTTCAACAAATCTACTAGACCAGATATATCACTGTAACCAGTGCACAGATCTCAACCCAGAACAATGCATCATTATTCAGAATTAGCTGTAACCTCAAAACCATGCATCAAAGTGTATACAAAACTTGGAAGAGCCGAACCAGCATGTATACGTAACTTCATCAAAGTGAACCAGCGTATATTTCTGCAAATACTTACTTATAACTTCGTTGCACTTCCCAACTTCAGACATACCTAGATCATCACATATAAAGGATAATACATGTGTTAGCAATCAGATCTAGCCCACCAGATCACATAAAGATAAGTCATTATTATCCTGATCCATTATTAGATCTCATCCATCATCACTGAAGTAGATCAAAATCAGACAATCTGAACACTGTTAACAGAATGCAGTCACCAGAACATAAAGCAAAACCTAGAACTTTGCATCAACAACCAAAACCAACTCTAAATTCAAACATCATAGTTCATAAGATATATGCTACTTTGATGTGTCAAACCATCATGTATACACACTTTTACCAAAGCCAACCAGCGTATATGTCTGTAAATATTATTTCATAATTTTGCAGCTATTCCAGACCCAGATCATAACATTTACATAACGACACATGCATCAGTCTACAGATCTAGAATAAACATGATCAAACCCTTTAAATATAATTCATTCCAAGCCTTAAGATCCCAATCCATCATTAGATCTTGTTCTCCATCAACTACTAAGATTCCTCCTTGGCTCAGATCAAGCAGAGCATCATAAACCCATAACCTGCATACTGGATCTCACACTTAATCCAACATTCGATGCTTGTCTCTCTTGGCCTAATGGTCTTCTCCTCCTTATATAGTTTTAGGCCTTTCTCAATACCATGGACCAAAACCACTTAGGACCAATACCTTGGATCAAATACCTAGGGTCAATACCTCAACCAAATACCATGGACCAAATACTTCATACCAAAAATCTAGTTTTCCAAGGTATACACACTTTTCCTTCTGTGAAAATGCATGTGTACATATACGCAACTTGTATATAGTGAACCTGCATGTATATGCAGCTTAGTCAATGGTGAACCTGTGTATACCTCTCTTTCTTCATTCTGTGAAGATTGATCTATAATTCTTTGTTGTTTACCTGCTATACTCTGATATTTCATCTGAGAGAGTTGCCTTCTGAACTGATTCCTTGAAGCTGCCCTACATTTCATCACATCTATAAATACTACTGACATGCATTCTATCACATCTAATATCTCCTCTGTAGATTCATCTAGTTACCATGTACAAGTGAGCTGTTCTGCTACAAGTGGGTTGCCATCAAGTACAACACATGCATCATAATGCCAACAACGAGTTGTTTGTACTTTTTCGCATCCTCAAATTATTTTCCCTCAGTGGATGCAAGCTTTAAATTTTGGTCCATTGGAGTAGTGAAAGGATTGCACTCATCCATGCCAAACTTGTTCAACATATCTCCAATGTACTTCTAAGACAGGAATATCAACTTCAGATGTTGGGTTACTTCAATACCAAGATAGTAGTGAACATAGCCCAACTCTATCATTTCAAAACCTTTCCTCAGTTATTTCTTTATGGATGCAATGTATTTCTCATTGTTCCCTTTCATCGAAAGATTATCCTCATACACCATAAGATATGTAATTGTTTTGATAACTTTCTTGACAAAAACGTTGCATCATCAAGATCATAATGTTTGAAATTGAGTTTCAAAAGATGCTGAGTGAATTTCTCATACTAGGCTTGTGACACTTGATTGAGGCCATAAAATGATTTTACAATCTTGCATACTTTATGTTCCTAAACCTTCACAACAAATCCTTCTGGTTGAGACATAAAAATATTCTCTTTCAGATCTCCATTCAAGAAAGCAGTTTTTACCTCCATTTGATGGACTTTCCAAGCATTCTGTTCTACCAAAGAAAAAAGTGTTCGAATGGTAGACCATTTTTGTTGGCTTAGGGGCCCTTGACCCATCCCTACACTACTGGCCCTTTCGGCATCAATCCACAGAGCGCAGACTGAAGTCTCACCCGAAGCAGTATGGGGGGATGTTGGAACCAAGTTTCCACACCCAAATATGGTAGTGATGTCGTTTTATGCCTTAATTTTTCCCTCACACGGATCGATAAGCCTTTTAGGGCATGTTGATATACTCCTCTTAATCAGCCTCTACACCTTCATGAAGGTCTAGGACTATCGTTCACGGATCCCAACCAAACGAATCAACCACCTACGTGCTTCTGTAATTACTCTTACTTCTATATTTACCTAGATTGTCTTAAGTATCTAATAACTTCAATATGCATTCATATGTTCTTTTCGTAAATAGATATTATTACTTGCATTCAGATAACAATGTAAAACATACAGATTCATGCATCAATATAGCATTAAATCATCAACCCATTATTCAACATAACATAACCGCATTTATTCATAACAGAAGTAAATAGATCAAACACAAATATTTCCAGAGTAATCTTCTTTATTACTACTTCAGATCTTCTTACAAACCCTAACTACCCTGTGCACTTAGCTATAGGGGTCCGTGCACTCAGTTGCAGACTTCTACCCTAGGCCTCTATGCATACAGCTGCAGAGCCTCTCTTCTACTCTAAAACTCTTCACTCTTTTCACTAATGACCCATCACAATCATCATCATTACTACTACTTCCACATTAGACTCTTCTAAGGCTCTCCTTTTTATACAATCCCATGATTTGTGGACCATGGGTAGATCTTCTAAAGCCGACACAACTTACATACAAGAAGGATGGAAACCCTTTATGACACTTTACATCTATGCACTCTGCGACCATACATTGTAGAGACTTTACACTTTACATACAAAAACTTGGGCTTTTTGCCCCAAAACTTGGGCTTTTAGCCCCAAAATTGACCCTAGGGGACCTTGTCCCAACAATTGTTTATGGGGGAAAAGGTCTCCTCATAATCAACCCCTTCCTTGTATGCAAAACCTTTTTCCACAAGTTTGGTTTTATGATTGTCAAATCATCCATCTGATTTATACTTGTTAGTGAAGACCCACTTGCAGCCTATTGGTTTGGTTCCCAATGAAGGATCAACTAGATTCCATGTTTCATTATTTATCAGAGCATCATATTCTTTTAGCATCACTTATTTCAATTCATCATGAGAAGTGACTTCTTTCAAGGAAGTTGGCTCAAAATCTATCTAAGACAAATTTAGTTCAAAATCATAAGAAACATATATATCAATAGGTGAATTAGGATCATCTACATCACCTCTATTTTGTCTAACAAAGCTCCTTGTTCCTGTCTTTCCAACCTCATCAGGATGAAAACTTTCGAATGCCTTTGATCAACCATTTTGGAGGACCTTTATGAGATGTCCCAATTTTCTTAGATGACTAAGATGGGGCTAAATCAAGATTTAGCCTTCTAATTCTATCAATCACATCACTCAAAGTGTCATCTTGATCGGTGGCTAGGGCTTCATGTGGGGAAGAGAGTGCTTCAAAAGGAGATTCCATAGATTGATCCAGTATAGGGATCCCCCTTGAAGATGTAGAATCTCATTATCAGCCTCTCGAAAAGGCTTTTCATGTTCGAATCTATCCAGGTGATCAAGTTGTTGCTCAATAACATTGTCAAACTTGGAAGATTCAAGGAAGATCACATATCTAGATATTATTAACTTCTTATTAACTTCATCATAGATACATAATGCTTTGGAGGTATCTAAGTACCCCAAGAAGATACATTTCTAAATATTTGCACCAAGTTTGTTTCTTTGTTCCTTAGGTATCAAGGTATAATAGGTGGAATTAAAAACTCTAAGATGCCTCAACTAAGGAATGTGGTCATACCACATTTCATAGGGAGTCTTGTTTTTTGTAGCATGAGATGGACACATATTCTTTATATATACAACACATAGAACTGCATCATCCTAAAACATCAGCTTAACATTCTTGAAAAACATCATCGAACATACCATATTTAATATTCTCCCGTTCATTCTTTAAACCACTCCATTTTGTTGGGCATTATAAGGCATGGTTGTTTGATCTTTCATACCATGCCGACGAAGATATTTTTCAAATTCATTTGAAGTATATTATTTTCCATTATCAATACAAATATACCCAATATGATATTGTGCATCATTTTCAATCCATGTATGAAATTTCTTGAATGTTTAGAAAGCTTCAAATCTGTTCTTGAATAAATAAACCCAACACATTTTGGTGTACTGATCAATAGATGTCAGCATATATTTATTACCATTTGCAGAAGGAATAGGCATTGGGCCACATAAATCAGAATGAATGAGTTCAATTTTTATATGTGCTCTGGAATGAAAATCATGAAAAGATTGTTTATTGTGATTTCCTAAGATACAAGCATCACATTGCCTAAGTTTTGTAGGAATTGTAGGCAAAACAATAACACCGTTTTTCTTCACAAACAAAGGTTTTCATAGCTCAAATGTCCAAAACTAGCATGCCATAAAAGACTTGATGGAAGTGTACCTTCATCATAGTGAGAATTGTATGAAAAAAAATTGCACAAGCAAAGGTTCCTTGCAACTTTATAAGTCTTTCTTATTCTATCCCAATCATGAAAAGTGAGTGATCTGATGTGTTTCTAACCTCAAACTTGCCATCAAATATGTGAATGGGGTGTCCTTTCAAGTGGATGTGGACCAAAGACAACAATTTTATCCTAAACTCTAGGAGGTATAGAACATCATGTAGAATAAAGTCTAGAAGACCATGCAATTTGAGTTGGATGGTGCCAAGCCCTGATGGATTAATTTTTTATTTTTCTGCAAAGTAGACTACTCCATCAACATTGTTAGTGAATTCTTCAAATAAATCTCTTCTGAAAGTCGTGTGGAAATTTTCTCCTGAATCAAGAAACCAAGAATCTTTCCATGAAGCAAGTGAAGCATTGAATACTCCAATGTTGCAATGTGCCACAACATAATGAGCGGACTCGAGTGCTTTTCCTTATCGTTTAACAAGTATTCTACCTTTTCATTTGTTTCCTACTCGATTATGTCCAAAGGCAGCTTACATGTGGAAGCATCATGGCCATTTATGTGACATTGTATGCAATAAAGATCATACCTTTCTCCTTGGAAATGTCTTTCTCCCCTACCTCTAAAATTCTTCCTTCCTCTTCCTCTTCGGCCACCTCTTGTTGGAAATA
Source organism: Pinus taeda (assembly GCA_000404065.3). Lineage (NCBI taxonomy): Eukaryota > Viridiplantae > Streptophyta > Pinopsida > Pinales > Pinaceae > Pinus > Pinus taeda. Next base: position 69,664 of record APFE030619783.1, read on the forward strand.
ATACTGAGAGGGGTTGTGAATGAATATTATTAAATCAAACAATTTTCATTTTCATAGATATATATACGCTACTTCAGTTATGGGAACCCGCATATATACGCAACTGTGTCTAAAGCAACCAGTGTATATCAGTAAACTTATGATTTAGTTAATCCATTAAATGTTGATCTTTAATCATTGCATCAAAACTTCATTAACCATAAGAATAGTAAACAAGTGTAGTAAAACAGAACAAATCATCACACACATGAACACAAGATATAAGGTGGAAACCCAATGTTGGTGAAAACCACCTGCTACAATTCATCTCTATCTTCTTTTAATAAGAAACTTCTTTTTACAATATTTCTATATTGGTGCAGTCTTATACCAGTATGGAGGCTTCTACTTGTAGAAGGCTACAACCTTCTCTCATTCTTCAGCTTCTCCTGGAAGGGAGCTACAACCCCCTTAGCTCTTGTACTAGCTGATGTACTAGTACATAAGTGCTAACCTACAAAAGGCTACAACCTTCTCTTTTCTTCCAGGCACCACGTTTCATAAGTTTTCAGACTGGATCCATAAATAACATCAATCAAACATCAAATGTATTTGCATCAACCAATCCCTTGTGCACCAACCAAAACTGAATCAATCAATCACTTCTTAGAATATAGTAATAGTACCCAGACACCAATCCTGATCCCAGAATACTACCACAATAAATATAAGTAGCTAAAACATATCTTATGAGATGTACGCTACTTCAAGATGAAGAACCTGCACGCATACACTTCTGTATCAAGGAAAACCAGCGTATATGTTGTTTTGCATTACTGAACCAGTGTGTATACGCACCTTTTGATCGATGATCCCGCGTGTATATGCGCCTTGGTTAAGTGGAACCTGCGTATATCTCTTTTTCCTTTATTCTGAGAGCCTAAACTATGATCTGTCATCTGAGTGAGTTGCCATCAAGGACAACACCTGTGTCATAGCACCCAACTTGTGTCATAATGTCAACAATATCCCCCTTTGGACTTGATGGCTACCACAACCCCAAGTCACTCTTCCCTTTGTCATCAAGGGAAAAGGGTTATGCTCCCCCTGAGTACATGCCGAAATATCTGCTCTCCTGTGCTATGCATGCTCCCCCTGACTGTAGGCAAGGGCTGCAAAAAGATGTTCTACAAGAAAGACATGACACTATACATTATAAATGACCTTCCTATCACCAAGGACTCATACATACATCCATCTGCCAACCAAGTGGGGATATAACAATATTGACTCATCCACCCAACCAAGTGGGGATACACAAAAGGTTTACACATGATAAAACAAGAACATTACATCATCCATCCCAGGCATAGTGGGGAAACCAAAATAGGTCGTTACATGGCCTTGATAGTAAAAAATATAGAGATGAAATATATAAAACGAGACTATGATAGACATTAACAACTATCATCAGGAGCTTCTGTCAATCATCATTCAGACCAACAACCTTGTTCTCCCTCAACACCTATTCCACCTGATACCAAAAGAAACTATGAAATTGAACCAAGATCTTCTAAGATAATGCCAACAATGCATTATTAGAAGTATATGCTCACCCTAAACCTATGCTAGATGGTCTCTGTCAAACCCATGTCAGACTCTTTTCATCCTAAGTCTGGCCCACTGTTTTTCTTCAAATCAACATATACGTGACTGTATCCATAGAAACCAGCGTATGTATGCGGATGCTCCTCATGAAACTCACGTACAACCACTTTTCTCTGAAACAGATAAGTTTCAACAACAAAATGATGCATCCACTACTCCTAGCTTCTGTCTGAGGTATTCAAATGTTTCCCTAGGTAGTGGTTTGGTGAATATTTCAGCAACCTGTTCCTTGGAGGGAACATACTCCAATTTGACCTTTTGTTCAAGCACTTGTTCCCAGAGAAAATGATATTTGATAGGAATGTGATTGGTATTTGAATGCATGACTGGATTCTTTGAAATACTCTTTGCACTTGTATTATCACAGAAAATGGAGATAGGTGGAGTACAAATGATTTGAAAGTCTTGCAAAATTTCCATCATCTAAAGAAGTTGTGTGCAGCAAGATATAGCAGCCACATATTCTAGTTTAGCTATAGATAATGCAACTAAACTTTGTTTCTTGTTGAACCAAGATACTATTATGGAACCCATAAAGAATGCACCACCACTAGTGCTTTTTCTGTCATCCACGCTTCCTGCCCAATCTGCATATGTGTATGCATAAGTGTGAGATCTGTATCTCTAGGATACCACAAGCCATAGGTTTGTGTTCCTTGTAGATATTTGAAATCCTTTTAACCGCCTGAAGGTGTGCTTCTTTTGGATTTTCCTAGAATCTTCCAACTATTCCCACTGCATGCATGATGTCTGATCGGTTACCTCTTAGATAGAGAAGACTACCAATCATGGATTTATAGGTTGGTTGATGTACTGCTACGGAATCATCATTTGCACTAAGGCTACATCCTGTTACATAGGGGTATATACTAGTTTCAAATCTTCTATGCCATATTTCTTCAAGATCTGCTTGAGGTACTTGGTTTGTGATAAAAAGATACCATCTTTATTTTGTTGGACTTGTAAACCAAGAAAATAAGTCAGCTCACCAAGCAGGGACATTTCAAATTCTTTCTACATCATCAAACCAAAGTTTTGACTCATGGCTTCTTCATTGCTACCAAAGATGATATCATCAACAAGTATTATCAATTTATCATTATCAATTTTCATATATAGATTGTTATTTGTTGATCCTCTTGAAAAACCTTGTTGATGGAGGTATTTGTCTAGACGATAATACTAGGCCCTTATAGCCTGTTTAAGACCATAGAGTGTCTTATTAAGTCTGCATACAAGTTTTGGATCATTTCCAAGGATGAATCCATCTGGTTGCTCAATATACACTTCTTCTTCTAAGTCTCCATTTAAAAAGGTAGATTTCACATCCATTTGATATACTTTGAACTTCGGAAAGCTAGAAAGAGCAAGGAACATTCTTATGGCTTCAAATACAGCAATCGGTGCAAAAGTTTCTTCAAATTATATACCTTCTTGTTGAGCATACCCTTTATAAACAAGTCTGGCCTTGTTTCTAATAACATTTCCATTTTGGCTCAGCTTGTTTTTGAATATCCATTTGGTCCCTATTACATTCTTATCATTAGGTCTAGGAATCAATTCCCAAGTGTTATTCTTTTCAATCTGCTCAAGTTCTTCATTCGTGGCCTTGACCCAGGATTCATCTTTTCATGCTTCACTTACATTTCATGGTTTAGTGGAGGAGAGTAATGCTAGATAGCTTGAAGCTTCTGTTATAGTTCTTCTTGTTTGAACACCTGCCTCTTTCTACCCCAAAATTTGAGTCTCTAGAAAGTTCTTCTAAACATACCTAGATGGAGTCTTTTCTTCTATTCTTATCTATTCTTCTAGTGCCTCATATGTTTCCTCTTTAGCATTAGTCTGATCTGATGTTGAAGGATAGTCCTCTTCATCTTCAAAATCTTCGGTTTTATCTGTTTTGAATTGTTGTCTTCTTCATCAACCACCACATCAATACTTTCAACAATTTTTCCAAGTATTTTATTGTAACACTTATATCATTTACTTTGGGAAGAGTAACCAAGGAGAATGCCTTCATCTGCTCTAGGTTCAAACTTCCCAAGATTTTCATCAGTCCTTCTGATGTAACATTTGCTTCCTAAACCCTTGAAGTATTTTACTGTAGGAGTCTTGTTACTGGGAATAGTTTCCACTCAGACGCTGCTATTCCCATTAAGATGGAAATTTATCCCTCACTTCCTGGATTAAAAGAAGAATATAAGCAGAAGAAGAGCTAGAATCAGTGTATTTGCTCAACCAGCGCCGTCAGTGGCAGCCGCGACAATCTGGTATGTTTCCAGACCCAACTTCTTCTTTTCAGCCTCCGCAGTATAATGATCAACAATATCAATTTCAATCCCTGTTTCCAAACTGGTCACCACAGTCGTTTCCTTCCTCAAACTTGTGGCTGAATCAGGCAAGCCAATCTGGTTGGCCAAATCTTCCTTATACCCCACCATATTGGCAAAATAACGCCTACCCACCAAATTGGACTCCCCTAGTTCACAAAGTTCAACCTGGCAGACAAACTGGCAAAGACCAATGCATCAGCCAGTAGGAACCATTCTGCTCCCTCAACCTACACTGCCAGCCTTACAACAAAATCCCTAGTCTAATCTGAGACCGCAACTCCTAGCCCAACCCAACCCCAATCCTAATAACAGACCGGTCAATTCTGTCCAAATCATAGAAACACCAGAAGGAGGAGCCGATCTGAGGAAGTGTAATGATCTTTAGTTAAGATCTGGGGTATTATTGAAACTGAGGGAGATAAGACAATTCAGGTTGAAAATAAGTCACCCAGAGAACATATGTCACAAGAAGAGGATGTGAATAAACAACAAACTCATAATCAAGCAACCAAATCCTCTCCCCCATTCCCAGAACGATTAGTCATAACTCGACCTATACAATATCCTGATTTTAACATTTTGGGAGAATTACAAAATTTGTACATAAAAATTCCATTCCTCCAAGCCATTCAAGACATTCTGATATACGCAAAAACTATCAAAGAATTGTGCATAAAGAAACCAAGGAGGAATATAACAAATAATCCAAGAGTCCAAGTAGTCGGCACTCTATCTGATTTATTATCAGGAAAAGAAACACCCATTAAATACGAAGACCCAGGAAATCCAATAGTAACTTTCCAAATTTATGGTCAGACCCTTTCCAATGCCTTAGTTGATCTAGGAGCTGCAATTAATATCTTAACAACCACTACTTGCCAAAAGCTAGGCATTACATCTGTAGAACCCACCTCTACCTTGCTAGAATTGGTTGATCGATCTGTGGTTAGGCTAGAGGGCACACTACATGATGTCATGGTCTCTATTGACTCTTGGGAATATCCAACTAATTTTCTGATAATAAATCCCAGAACCCGACTTGATGGACATCTATTGATTTTAGGTAGACCTTGGCTTGCCACTGTCGATGCCTATATTTGTTGTCAACAAGGAAATATGATCATAACCAGAGGAGCAGATATCAAGAACTTAGTTCTATATCCTCCAGCACAGCCAAGTGTCACAATAGTCAAAACTAATAGGCACCATGTATCATACCTTACTGATAACATTAGATCTCCATTAAATATACAAGAGGCACTTGATTTCAAAGACCAAACAGAAGACGATGCCATTAATAATTTCATTAGTGAAACTAAACTCACATCCCGCACACAATGTCATATGATAAAAGCAACATTTGATAGTGAATTAGAAGAAGATCCTCTTAAAGATATGCATGATCATACAATACCTGTTACCTCTATTGCAAATAGTAAAATTGTGGAAATTGAACTAGGAAAAACCTTTAACATTAATGCCAACCTCACATCCGAACAAGAAATGAATCTCATCCATGTGTTAAGGAAATATAAAGAAGCATTTGCATGGGACTACCCTGATATGAAAGGAATTGACCCCCAATTATGTACACACCACATTTATATAGAAAAAAATGCAAGACCTGTTCGACAGCCTCAGAGGAGACTAAATCCTCATCTAAAAGATGTGGTAAAAGCTGAACTTCAAAAACTTTTAGATGTCAATTTCATTTATCCTATCTCTGATAGTAAATGGGTCTCTCCGCTTGTGGTGGTACCAAAAAAGAATGGGAAATGGAGAATCTATGCGGACTACAGAGAGCTAAATAAAGCAACACAGAAAGACCACTTCCCTCTCCCATTCATCAACCAAGTATTAGACACTTTGGCAAGAAAGAAATTCTTTTCTTTCCTGGATGGCTTCAGTGGATACAATCAGATTCAGATTTCCCCTGAAGACCAAGACAAAACTACTTTTACTTGTCCTTGGGGAACATTTACGTACCAAGTTTTACCTTTTGGCTTATGCAATTCTCCTGCTACATTCCAAAGGGTTATCCTTAGCATTTTTGCAGACTTAATAAATGAAGGACTTGAAGTATACATGGATGACTTTACACCATACGGAGATGATTTCGATCCAGCACTGGATACACTAGAAAAAGTCCTACAACGCTGCATTTCTACCAGGCTTTGTTTAAGCCATGAAAAATGTTATATGATGATGATGGAAGGACTTATCCTAGGACACTATATTTCAGAAGCTGGCATTCAGGTAGACCCAGCCAAAATCCAAATACTTTTGCTTATTCCCACTCCAACCACTCAAACGGAGGTACGCAATTTTCTTGGATTTTCTGGTTATTACAGGAGATTTATAGAACATTATTCGCATATTGTTGCACCTTTGTATGCACTAACTGGTAACGTTGATTTTCTTTGGACACAAAAATGTGAACGTTCTTTCAAGGATTTGAAGAAGCTCGTATCCACAACCCCATTCCTTCAAGGACCAAATTGGGATTTTCCATTTCAGATATCATCTGATGTCATAGATACAGCCATTAGAGCGGTCCTTGGGCAAGAAGAGGATAGAAAACCATATGCAATTTATTACATCAGCAAAAATTTATCCCCTACTGAATTAAACTACACTGTTACTGAAAAGGAATTTCTAGCTGTAATACATGCTGTCAATAAGTTTAGACATTACATTATTGGATATCCTGTTATCTTGTACACAGATCATTCTACAATAAAATATTTAGCAAACAAGCCTATCACAAATGGAAGATTAACTAGATGGCTGATTTTATTGTAGGAATTTGATATTACAATCAAGGATCGACCTGGAAAAGAAAATCCTGTAGCCGATTTTCTCTCAAGAATGCCAAAGCCAATTGATGCAACAGCAGTTGAAGATCAATTTCCAGATGAGCATTTGTTTGTTGTGGCTGTTCAAACACCCTGGTATGCTGATGTTGCCAATTACCTAGCAGTAGGTAAACTACCAAAGCATCTAACCCCTGATGAGCGGAAACAGATTGTTCAGCAGAGTACTTGATTTTCTTGGATTGGGAGCTATTTGTTCCACACAAGCGCAGACATGCATATCAGGAGATGCGTTCGAGAAGATGAAATCTTTGACATTTTAAAATCCTGCCATGATGGACCATGTGGTGGACATTTCACCGATCGCAGAACTGGACATAAAGTGCTGCAAACAGGGTATTATTCACCCACGATTTTCAAAGATGCAAAGAAATTTTTCCAAGACTGTGATAGTTGCCAGAGAGCAGGACGCCCTAGTTAGTCTGATGAGATGCCTCTGAAACCACAGCTAGTCATCGAACCATTCGAGCGATGGGCTCTTGATTTCGTTGGACCAATTAACCCATCATCAAACTAGAAAACATATATTTTGGTGGCAACATAATATGTCACCAAGTAGGCTGAGGCGGAGGCATTGCCAAGAGCTTCAGAGGACTCTATCATACAGTTCATGTTCCATCTATTTGTACGTTATGGCCTTCCAAGAGAGATAATTACAGACGGTGGACCACAGTTTGCTGGAAATAGAATAGCTGCAACATTTAACAACTATCATGTCTAGCATTAAATCACTACTTCATACCACCCATAGGCAAATGGGTAGGTAGAAAGCAGCAATAAAATAATAGAAGCAATCCTAACGAAAACCATTGCGTCACATAGACGTGATTGGGCTTCCAGACTACCTGAAGCACTATGGGCTTATAGAACAACATGGAGAAACACCACTGGTTACTCAACTTATCAATTACTTTTTGAAAAAAAAACCATTTTCCCCATAGAATTCGAAATCCAAACATTACGAACAGCACAGGAAGTTGGTTTAGATCTAACCGAGGCACAGATTAATCGATTACAGCAGATCAATGAGCTGGATGAAATTAGGCTCTCTGCACTTCAAAACACTGCCATGATCCAGCAGCAGTGAGCTAAATGGCATGATGCTCTCATTGAAAATAATGTCTTCCACGAAGGTGACTGGGCTCTTTTGTACGACTCCAGGTTTCAGGACTTCCCTGGGAAACTCCAGACTCATTGGTTGGGACCATACGAAATCCAGAAGGTACATGACAATGGTACCCTTACTCTAATCACTATTGACGGTTCTGGATATGCCTTCAAGGCAAATGGCCACCGAGTTCGTCTTTATTGTAAACCACTCACTCGGGAGTTCTTCTGCCAGCAGCTACATTGAGACTCTGATATGGAGATTTTGGGGGAGGAAAAGAAGTCTTCCTCACTTGTAATTCATTAAGAAATTTATTTGTTTTTAAAGTTTGTACACAATTTCTTTTCTTTTGTTGAATCATTTTTATACATATTGTTGAATCAACGTTTTGTCGTTACTATTTTTGATATCCCTTTTCTCAAAAGAACAACATTTTCTTCTAGCTCTTCCTTTTTCAAAAGAACAACACCCTTTGGATCAGCCGTCATTTTGCTGTAATTTTGCCTTTTTTCTTTATTTCTGTATTTTGTTGTTCCTTTTCCAAAGGAACAACATTTTTTGATTTATGTTGTTCCTTTTCCAAAGGAACGACATTTGTGTGTTTTGTTGTTCCTTTTCCAAAGGAACACCATTTTCGATTTCTGTTGTTCTTTTTCCAAAGGAATGAAATTTGTGTGTTTTGTTATTCCTTTTCCAAAGGAACAACATTTTTTATTTTTGCTGTTCCTTTTCCAAAGGAACGACATTTGTGTGTTTTGTTGTTCCTTTTCCAAAGGAACAACATTTTCGATTTCTACTGTTCCTTTTCCAAAGGAACGACATCTGTGTGTTTTTGCTATTCCTTTTCCAAAAGAATAGAATTTTTTATTTTTGCTGTTCCTTTTCCAAAGGAACAACATTTTCGATTTCTACTATTCATTTCCCAAAGGAACGATATTTGTTTGCTTTGATTTTACTTTTCCAAAGGAACAACATTTTCGATTTCTGCTGTTCCTTTTCCAAAGGAACGACATTGGTGTGTTTTGTTGTTCCTTTTCCAAAGGAATAGCGTTTTCGACTTCTGTTGTTCCCTTTCCAAAGGAACGGCATCTGGGTGTCTGATGTTCCTTTTCCAAAGGAACAATGTTTTCCATCTTTGCTGTTCCTTTTTCAAAGGAACGACATTTGCATTTTCTGCTATTCCTTTTCCAAAGGAACATCATTTGTGGTCTTTTGTTGTTCCTTTTTCCAAAAGGAACACCACTTGTATTCTTTTGCTCTCTCTTTGAAACAGCTTGTTCCTTTTGATGTTCTAAATTAAGGATGCTTATTGTTTCTGTTCTTTCAAGTCTTTTAGAATATAGCTATGCACTTATGGAATGGATACAAAATCACAACATACTGAAATCAGTGAATCATAAAATCGCTATCTTTATAAGAAATTGCTCTGAATTGGTAAGAGGATAGAAGGAAGGACACGATTATTTATTATCCTTTTCTCTCATTGTTCTACTAATTCTACTCTGATTGGTTATCTTTATCATGTTGGTCCCTTTTAATCCTCTTTGATTATTATTCAGGAATAAGAGTAAAGGGTTTATATCTTCCTATTGGGATGTTAAGACTTCTTCCACCATTCCTACTCTTAAGGAGTGTTGAACCACCCTTTGTGTATAAAGAGGGAAAGTACTTTATGAAAATGAAAAAAAGAGGAAAAATGACTTATAAGTTGTCAAATGTAGGATAGGGGGTCTCATCAAGAGCCAACCTACCATGATCACGAGGACGAAAGTGAAGTGGCATTCCGACTATGGCCACCACACCAGGGATATGGTCCAAAAGGTATATCAAATAAAGAACCCTTGGAACAGGAGGTCTCATCACGAGTCAGCCTGCCCACCTTTCACTCCTTCTTTGTGAATGGCATTATGGCTAACTGGTCACCAAGCCAGCATAATGGCCTACATTTTGACATCACACAACATTTCCTAAGCATACACAAAGGATCATGGTTCCATGGGTGAAATAAACAACTCTGCCAAGGTTATGGACACCTGTCAGCAGAAAAGCACTGTTAATGGTATTGAAGTCACATTATTTAAACCAATAGGTAGTTATTAGCACCCTTTTGTTTCTTATGCCTTAGTAATCAATTATATATTATTTTCCAAAACATACAACGCATGAATATCTATTACCACCAATCATGATAGAAAAATTGACAATGACCACATGAGACTGTATTCATGGCAAATGTCCTATCCCTAGCCTCGCATCATATCACCGCAGTCTCTTACGTATTAACCGACCCAACTCTACGCCTCGATTTCGGTAATTTCCTACTTTTGTAAACATGGCATATTGTCATACGTTGTTCCTTAAGGACTCTGTTTCAAAACAGGCGCCGCTCCTTTATTTGATGGCCGAGACAGCCTATCACAGTGAGGGGGGGGAGGTTAACCTCATCATTCCCTGGATTACATGTCAGATCACTATTCGGGAAGCTGTGTACTGGGGTATAGCACGGCTCAATGGTATACTATTTTTTATTTTTCTGCATGACTTGCTGTTCATAAGCCATTTCCGTTGTATACTCTGCAACATTAGATTGTGATCGAGTCTTGCATTTGTCAGCCTCTCTGTGTTTTAACAGTGTGAACAGTTGTCGCTCCATTGAGAGTTTACAGCGAAACCATAAGCATGGGAAGAAGATCGATTCGGAGAGAACCGCAGGTCTTAACAATCTCTACTACTGCCCGGGAAATCCTGGCAAGAGCAGGGTGGCTGACTTATCTCAACCGCTTGTAGGAGTCTAAAGAGACTGTGGCAATTGAATTCTTGCAGCACTTGCAAGAGGATCACTCCAAAGTGAGGGGGAGACGCATAGCAGTCACCGACGACATAATCGCAGAAGTCTCGGGACTACTAGCCGCTGGACCTGTATGGACGTTAAAGAAGGAGAGATTGTAGAAGATTATAGAAATCTTCCAGGACAAAGGCCAGAGCCTGAAAATTAGAGGAAAAGGGGTTCTACCAGCAACATTAGGAGAGTTGTGGGCGGAAATTGGCGAAGATCATTCAAAGCTACATCACCTGTGAAGGCAGAAAAGACGTGGTAAAACCACAACATCTTAAACTCTTAACTATACTAAAGCAAAAATGCTCTGTAAATTTACCTGCATTTTTGAATTCATTACTTCATGACGTTGCACAGAGCATAAAAAATGCACAGCATGTAGAGTCAGTTGTTAGTCATCATGGGTTGATTCAATTAATAGTCAACCATAGCCTTACCCAGCAGCAGAGCAGTTGAGAAGAGCTAATTGCCATGATAAATGGAGGATTGCCCACACCATCCCCAAAACGTAAACATGCCACCAGTACACCAAGCATCCAGAAAAACGCAGGAAATCGGTCCGGCTAGCACGGCTACGAGGGAGGCTAGAGAAACCCCAAGAAAACACCAGCCAGCCGGTAGAAATAGAAGATGAGCAACCCCCAAGACTAGAAGAGGAAGATAATGAGAAAGGAATGCAGGAAGATAATGAGAAAGGAGTGCAGGATGAAGAAGAAGGAGAAAAAGAAGAAGAAGTATCTGAAGAAGAAGGAGAAAAAGAAGAAGTTGAGCAACCTGAAGAAGAAGGAGACAAAGAAGAAGAAGCCGAGCAATCTGAGCAAGAGGGGGAAATGGAACAGCAGGAAGGTAGCCCATTATAGGACCCACTGGGAGAAGATGAATTGGCCAAAGTTTTGGCCAATATGGGCGAATATGGCCAACCTTCCAGTCCATCAGACCTCCATGCCGAAGAAAAACCTCAGGAGGAAAATGCACCTGAAGAATCACATGCAAAGGAGGCAAAAGAAGAGAATCTGCCTGTTCGTGATGAAAATATGATAGGAGATGCTGAACAGGAACAATCCGTTCCTAACCAGAAGACACCAGAAGAAATTCTGAAGGAAACGGGGGCAGAAAAGGAGGTCGCCCAAGAAATAACATAACCAGTTAGGGTTCTTTCCCTGGAACAACTAGACCAGAGCAATGAAGAAACACCCTAGAGAGAAAATCAGGGAATTAGTCACAGTCTAGGCCGTAGTGAACAGCCTGTTGTTCCTTCTAAGGAAATTGCGGAAATTAGGCAATTGTGAAAGGAACAATAGAGGTTACCGAATATAATAGTTCATCTCCACTAGCAGATTAGGATTCTAAAAGAAAATCAAAGGGTAAAAAGGACTTCGAGAAGGAAAAATGAAACCACTCCAGCAAAACCCCTCAAGATAAAGGGGTGTAGGACCAGACTCCATCCTACTGTTCAAAACCCTGTCGAAAGCCAGACTGCTGTTCCAAATGATGCTGAGAAACAGACTGCTATTCCAATTGAAAAGGAATAGCAATGGACTGATATCCATGTTAAGATAGAAATGGATGAGATGTTGACCCTTGATAAGGAAATTCAGACGGAGGCACCACCTTCGGGAGTGATAAGAGTCATGAAATCAAAACAACGCAATAGGAAAGTTCAGTTAAAACTCCCGACCTCCACTGCCGCATGGAAAAGAGATCCAAAAACGGTGACCCTACGAAAGGGTTTGAAGCAAGTTCAGCAAGCAGCAGAAAAGCTTAGAGAGAAAACGGTCCCTCGAGAAAAGTATGAAGAGCTATAGTAGCAGCTTAGGAACATCAATCTATCTGAAAGCCAGGCCTTTGAAGGGTGGCAAAGGGAAGAAGAGAAAGTTGTGAAGGTAACTCGTAGGTTAGATATAGTTATCAAGCAGATGGATACCTTATGTTATTTATACAATGACGTCCTAGCATGTAGAGCCCCTGCTAAGAATTATGCCTTGTTTCTAATGGAAAGATATTTGCAATTGAAAATAAAGGCTGTTAAAGTAGGTGCTCCCATACAAATTAACACTATTAATGACTTTATAAACTATTGTAAGCATTGTTAGCTCGAGAGGGAAGTTAGATGTTGTTATGTTTATGTAATTTCCTTTAAGATCAAAACTTTGATCATCGAGTCCCGTTAAGAACTGATCTATTGTAATTTCACTTTATGCATTAATACAAACTTGGTTACTATTTCATTTTTGAGTCTGGAATAACTTCAACGATGTACCCCTGGAGGCTAAGGGCCCGGCCCTGGAGGACACTTGCTCTTGTACCATTACGTTTGGTTTTTGTGTGGTTTTCTTATCAACGTTATTTGGTAATCTGATGTGTTTTGTAAGTTTACATCACATGCTCTATTATGTTTAATTTATAAAGGTTTCTAAAGACAGAACTATTGTATTGACTCTGCATCATATCACTGTTCCTTTAAGTGTTGATATAATACTGCTAGTCTTTACAGAATACTTTCGCCATTTCATTACAAAGCCTTTATGATGTGCACTTGTTTATTAACATTATGGAATTCATGTTAGGAGTTATGTTCTTTGCGATTGTTGGGTTTATAAACAATGTTGTTCTATTTTGAAATGCAGTCATACTCTTTCTAACTGAGGTGATAACTGGATCAGATTACTATTTAAGTGTGCTGTGTGTATATATGGTTGTCAAGCGTTGTTATATAGTTCATCAGTAATCAGTGTTGTTCCATTTGTGTGTGTTATTCAATCCGCCCTTAAGAGTGAACGATTGTCGTTTGATTCCTGTAGATTACGATTAGTGCACTTGATCATAAGGCGTTACTTCTGTTAGACTTAACTGCTGTTCCATTTCAGGTTTGTTGTTCCATTTCAGATTTGTTGTTCTATTTCGTAATTGTTGTTCCATTAGTGCTGTTCTATTTCTTATTTGTCGTTCCATTTCTTGTCATTTGTTATTTTGGTGTGAAGAACAATCTAAGGCTGTAGTGAGCATTGACATCTACTGTCTGGATCCTAGATCTACGATCTTTTCTTTGGTTTCCTTTTCCATCAGTTTCCAAAGGGATGGGTTATTTCTACCGAACCCTTGACTGATAAATTGCTTAGTTTTCCGAATGTGTGGTTTAATCTTTTGAAGTAGTTAGCAAGCACCCGTTTACTCTTGTATTTTCAAACACTGTTCTACTAGCGTTACTCTGGTATTGATAGCCTCATACTAAGACACTCTTTGAAATAAAAAAACATTCCCAGATTGACATATTAATGTGAGGTAATTAGAGGTCAAAGAGACCCTTTTTATAGCTCCACATTTAGGCGCCGTTTCCGGGGAAAGAGTGTAGCCATTTGTTCTTTTTTTCAGAGTAGTATACGACCCTGCTGGGGGAGAATTGGGTTTTGAAAACAGAAGGCAAGAACCTATGTGTGGAGCATGTAACAACCCTGCTCCTGTGCCCGCTTTCCTGCAAATTTGCTGCTGTTTTGTTTGAGTAGAATTTAGTAGTTAATTTGTGTGCATGACTAAGCAGAAAAATCCAGAAAAGAATTCCAAACCTCTACCCAAGCCAGAAAAAGCTGAGGGGCCGGTGACCCTTGGCCGACTAGCCTTCATAGATGAAATCTACAAGAAATCAGAATCTCAGCCCTCAGTGGGTCCTAGGAAATTTATTAATAAACAACCTATTAGCTCCCTTCAGGCCACAGGATCACCATTTGTATCCTTTGCTGAGGTGCATAGTCAAACGGAAGAGCAGGACTTTCAAGAAATTGAAAATTCTACTCCAGAACTATTGCAGGAAGGGAATTTCAGTAATCTTTGTGAAGGAGGAGGAGAGACAGGGGAAACCAAGGAACCGAAATCTCCTCTTGAAACAACTCAGCCATTGAACAACCCAGACAAGGGTAGTGCTGCAAAAATCATCTTTGAAGAAACTCAATCTCCTCAGACATTAGGCACTCTCATTATCCCAGATAGAGGAAGTGCTATTAAAACTATTCCTGTTAAAGCCATTCCCTCTCAACCTAGGAATACCCTCCTAGGTATCCCAGAAGGTTATTGGCATATATTCAACCCAATGGCTCAAAACCAGCCAAACACCCAAACAGAGATGGTGTGATATGATATTTTTTTCATTCTTTGTTTTTGGGAAATAAAAGGTAAGGTATTGAGGAATAAAAATTGCATAAAAGAAAACTTATGCTCAATGAAGGTGAGTTCTAGAGATAGAACAATTCCTCCTTTATTGTATCCCCAGTCAATGCACCTTTAGATGATGTCATCTCCTGAGGATTTTAGTATCAAGTGAAAGGTTACACCTATGCAATAGTCCTTTCTTGTATAGCTGAAACCATTTGATAGGCACACATGAGGGGAGAAAGCACTATGTATGAAAATCAACAACACAAATCTTCGTTATAGCCCATATGCATTACCCTTTTCTGAAAGGTAGTGAGAATGGTTAAGGACCAACAAACATCCATCTCGTTTGTACTTCAGATACCCTTATAATGGAACCATCAGAGATTGTTGAAGTGATTAATCCTCGGAGAATACATGGCGTTAAGAAGAAAGAAATTATTAGAGGTTCCATTTCTAGTAGTAAGATCGTTGGTATTTGGAAAAGGATCTTTACAAGAAGGATGGCTAGAGACTCATTGGAAATACACTAGCCCATGTTAATTCATAATATTGG
>APFE030619786.1:0-13016 GCA_000404065.3 Pinus taeda
GAAGATCCACCTACTACACCTCAACACAGAAGAGCTGCCACGGTCAACTTCCATCTCAAGCGAACGAGGCACCAGCGAGATCGAGGGTTCACCTTTCTCTTGGATGGCTAGATGCACGTGCATGGTATCAGTGGACTACTCTTTTGAGTAGATCTTATTATTTGTGTTCTTCCCATGTTTCGGGGACGAAACATGCTAAAGGGGGTGGAATGTTATATACCTAGGGGGGGTAATATGGGGTACCGAGGGAGGTACCCAAGGTAATAATGTAATAATGGGATGGGCCATAGTAATAAATAAGGTGGTTAACCCATGTCATGTAAGGGACCACAAGTAGTTAATAATAATGTAAGGGGCCCATGGTATTAGTTGATGGTATGAGGAAACCATGGTAATGATGCATGGTATTGTATGTATGAGGCCTATATAGAGGCTAGAGACTCCACATGGAGAGATATGAAGAGAAGTATTCTTGTATGAACAAGCAGATGGCTTGTGGAGTATTCTCCTTCCTTAAGGAGTGAATGTATGGTGTTGCCCTACCATAAGGGTTTGACAATAAAGAAGCATTTCTATCTATTTCTATCTTTTTATTCTTGGGTTATTTCTATTATCATAATATTTTCTGGGTTAGATCTACAACAAGTGGTATCAGAGTTACAACAATGTGACATAAGGAAGCAGTGTTGAAGGCACGTGTCAAACCATGGATCGATGAGGCCTTCATCATTATAGCCTCAATCAAAGCCAAGCTCATGCAAATGTAGGGAACATAGGATCAGATGCAAGGAAGTATTTCAGATACAATGGTCTCTGAACAACGCATGCAAGAGGTACAATAGGAAGCTGCTCAGTGCGTTGCCGATCTTACAGCAGTTCGGGTAGAGTGGGGAGGTCTCTGTCTGAATATCTTTGCACCGATAGAGTGACTTGAGGGTGAGTTACGATGCTTGTGTTGGGGGGTTTGTTGGGCGCATGATCCCCCAAGGGAAGTTTTGGGGCTTAAAGTCTCGATTTTAACTAAATCCAATGTAAATACTCCGCATTTTGTGGGCGCGGAGCGCAAACTTGTAAATGAGTCATAGAGTTGTGGGTCCTCATTTATGTAAATGTAATGTCGGCTTTAGACATTTACCCATGGTTCGCAGGCCATGGGATTGTATAAATAGAGCAAGGCTCTAAGTTGTAAATCACGAAATCAATTGAAGGAAGAAGAATTGAGTCTTATTTAAGTGTAGAGTCGATTCTTGGGTGGTAGATTCCGCATGGTAGGTTGAGTCTATAATCGATCAAAGCATTAATAAAGAGAAGTTTATACCATTCCTATGTATTTAATTATTGTTTTCTAGCATTGAATGTATTGGGTATAAATTACATATCTGTTGTTTATATGATGCACGAACATATATGATTGTGTTGATTAAGTGAATATAAGATAAAGTATCTGTTTACGTGAAGTTAACTAACAATTATAAGGAGATAAGTAAGATCCATGGTGTAACTTGGGGAAATAGCGCAAATCATTGGCTTAGCAGCATGAAAGCACCTTAGCTCCTGGTTAGGGTTGTGCGAAGGCGATTATAATAGATCGAGAAGGCCTTGCAGGTTAGGGTAGTGTGCGAAGTAACCTGCGTGAAGGTATTCATAGTTGGACTAAATCTACCCCTCATACATCTTAAGGGTGCAGAAATTTGGTTCTAGCAACCCCCCATACTGTTTAGAGTGAGACCTCAATCTATGCTCCATGGGCTGTTTCTGAAAGGGCTAGTAGTGTAGGGATTTATTTGGCTAATTAACTACAAACCTAGGTCAGGCCCCCTCAAGCCAACAAAGAACATGAAAGAAGAAATTGTCTTTATTAAAAAGGAAGTTGTCTTGTTGAACAAGAACTTGATGAGTTCTCACACCCTAGATGACATCCTAAGTCATCAAAGGTTTCCCCTTGATAAATTAAGTCTCGTCTATGTAGGTGAATCCTCAAGCAAGAATGATGCAAACCCTAATGCTTCAAACAACAAGGATGTGAGGAATCTTGGAAGAAATGTTGATGCTCCCAGTTTTAGCAAAGGCAAGGAGAAGAATCAAGAAAACATTGAAAGAAATCCTACTCCAAGAAGACTTGCGAATGGTGTGAACAATACAAAAGGAAATGAATATCATCAAATAATCCAAAGGCAAAAAGAGTTCAGAAGTACATCAAGGAAACCTTATTCTCCCAGGTACCAAACTATATTTCTTGGTTATTGTTATTCTTGTACAAAATTTGGGCACATGGCAAAATATTGTAGGGCATATCACAAAGATAAATATAATGGTCCTCATCAATCTTTGAGAAGCCATTTTGCAAGAAGAAGTCATGAATTCTTATTCAAGAAAAAAATAGAGTGCTTCAAGTGTCATAACATTGGAAATATGGCACATGATTGTAACTTGACTTGGGAACCTACTCAAGCTAGAACTATGCCAGAGAAGAAATTTACACAAGTATAGAGAATGAAGAAAATACAATCTGAAAATCTCTTGAACACTCTAGCCAAAAACACATGTTGTTGACTTGATGAAGTCATCCTTGATATTCCAAGTATTTGGTGGGGAGACTCTTCAGAAAGGAAGACCATGCATACAGTTAGGACGAGCTTATGATGATTAACCATTCTTGCAAAAGCCATCCGTGAATGAGCCTTATGAAATCCTTGATGAGCTATATTGACAATCATTCTTTGATAAAATAATTTCTCAAGATCACTCCATTGAGGAACATGATCTCTTGTCTATCTAATGGACTGTTGTTGAAGATGTCTTCCACTTGATCACTAAGTAGGTAATCTTTCCTGAGCTAGAGGAGGTTGTGTAGACAGGGGGAGTTAATTCATCACATGAAGGAATGTAAGCAGATCTGTCATGAACCACATTGCTAGGAAGAATAAGCATCATGATAGGGGTAGTAACATACCTATGAAGAACTACTATTATAAAGAAAAGAAGCAGCTTAATAGGGGGAGTACTATGGCACCCCATTTTCTATTGATGTCAAAGGGGGAGAGAATGTCGGAAGGGCAAGAATATTGCCATCAATGACAAAGGGTGAGATTTTTAATCAAGGTTGTTATTGATGTCAATATGCCATTGACTGAGATGTCAATATTCTTGAGATTCCTAGTCCCTGATGTCAGGACTCTTGTTTGACAAGGAGCCCTTGAACTAACAATAATGTTGCATGTGCCTTGATGATCTAGACCTTAAACCTTGGTAACATGGTTATAGCTTAGCTCGTTTTATACAATCCCATGGTCCGCAGACGATGGGTAGTTCTCTTACAGCCGAATTTACTTTTACAAAACTAAGGGCAGACTACCCTTTATGACACATAACACCTTCGCACTCCATGACCACAAATTGTGGAGTCTTTATAATAATATTACAAAAATTGACTTAAACATGGGATTTTAGCCCCAAAATTGTCCTTGGGGGATCCTATTCCCAACACTAGGATTCATATGCAAATGGAAAATATCTTTGAGAGCTCATTGATCCCTAAACATGTAGAAATAATTTCTCAAATTGTTTATTTATAAGGAACAATTATAAAGTTGATTATCATATTGTTACTAAAATACTATATCCTTTTTCATATACAACAATTTAGTGTTAATTTAAATAAACAATCAAAGTACTTAATTTCATCTAAAAAAATCTAGTCTTATTCAAATCCACAAAACACTCTACCCAAAATACACAAATTACTATATTTACATTTACCATGTTGTGAACCACTCACCTTAATAAGAAAAATATTCAAAAATGAAAATAATTTTATAAAACCTTGTAAAAATTCAATATTTGGAATCTCCTAAATACTTACTTTTTTTCCCAAAATATCTCCCACATATAATTACTTAAGAACATTGCAAACAAATTAAGCATGGCAAACTAAACCTAAAAGTTTGGAAATACAAATTTTTCAGCATATAGCCTTGGAGAGGAAATCCTTGAGGTCAAATGACATATCCTCTTCTATGAAATAATAAGTGAATATAATATTTGAGATTTACATGTAGATGGGAAAGTTTTCAAGAGCTCATCTAATTTACAAAGATTCATTATGATAGTAAACTAAAGCATTAATGTAAAAGAAAAAAATTTGGATTAATTGTATTTCACCTCCAAAAGATTCATTCTAGGCTCAAAATGTACATACTACTAATTTTACATTCAACATGTCATAAAATGGCTCATCCTATTAAGCAAAATTTTCAAAAATGGAAAACAATATTCACAAATGAAAGAACACTTATAGAAATGTACTAAAATCCAAAATGTGCAATCTCCAACAAATACTTAAACATTGCAAATAAAGTAAACACCATAAACCAATAAATAAATAAAAACTACCATAAATTTTGAAGCCAGAATAGCCAATTGATATGCAATATTTCTCTCTCATTGGTGTATTAAAGGTAAAATAACCAACTGATATGCACAACATTTATCTCTCATAAATTGGATTACTAGCCTCTATTGAAAAATCATGTATAATTGCAAATAATTTTGATACTACTTCCCAAATAGTAAATTACATGGAACAAGCATAAAGTTCCGATTTATTTTATTATTGAATGTTTAGAGAATTTTAAATTCATTGCAATTCACTGCTAATGCTAATCCAAATAGAGAACCAAAGTATCTATTCTAAAAGAAAACATTTAGACTAATTTAACTTCACCTCCAAAAGTCTTAGTCTATTCTCAAAATCCACAAGCTACTATTTTTATATTGAATATGAACCACTCAGCAAAATATTCAGAAACAGAGGAAATCTTGAACACAGTGAGAAGTACAAATTCTTGTGAGAAAAATAACATATTCAGCTGCATGAAATGATAAGAGAAACAGGAAATTCTTTTAAGACAAATAACATATTCTATTGCATGGAATGATAAGAGAGAAACAGGGAATTCTTTTAAGACAAATAACATATTCTACTGCATGGAATGATAAGAGAGAAACAGGGAATTCTTTTAAGATAAATAACATATTCTACTACATGGAATGATAAGAGAGAAACAGGGAATTCTTTTAAGATAAATAACATATTCTACTACATAGAATGATAAGAGAGAAACAAGGAATTCTTTTAAGATAAATAACATATTCTACTACATAGAATGATAAGAGGAACTATTTAATGCTAAGAATAATATAAATTTTAAAGAATGGAGAAGGGAAAGGTATACCTGGAATGACTAATAAGGTAGTTAAGGGGAAGCATAATACCAAAGTTATTTATCCTAACCCTTGGGACAAAATGGCATATATGAATGAGATCTATTAACATCTTCTTATGCAAATTAGTTAAAAAATGAATTCTGAGAAGTTTTATGTTCTCAGATAATATTAATATCAACATTTTGGAGTTGATCAAAAAATCAAGAAAGCAATTTAGTACTACTGAGACATTTATTATGTTTTCAAATACCATTAGTATCAGCATATTGCAGGAGATCAAATAACCAAAGAAGGCATTTAATCTTACTGAGACCATTATTGCTAATCTATGACTTGATTTCTAAAAACTAAAAAATTGATAAGTAATCCGAATAATGCCCGACACAAATCCATAAAGATAAAGTAATCTGAATAATGCCCAACACAAATCCATAAAGTTTTTCTTATTATTGAATACAACACAAATCCATAAAGTTTTTCTTATTATTGAATACAGTATAACATAAACAAAAACTGTGTGATTTCATAAGCAGTTCTTGTAACAATATAACAAAATAGGTTTGCTAAAACCTCACTATTACCGGAGTGTTACGTTGGGCAGCAAGTCACTCATTACTAAGTTATTACTAAGGTTTATGAGTGGCAGAAGCGTAATAAACAAAACTGTAATGAGAAAGTGCGGGGATCAGGTTTTCTGAGGCTGCTGATCAGGCGCACCGGGAGGAGCAGCACATAGAGGGCATTTAAAATATGGAGGCTCTCCCGTCAACTGTTGTTGAAGGGTAAGAGGGCCCACTTTATTCTTGGCATCGCATTTAGTGCAATAATAATCAATCCTGTAGCAGTTCCCACTCTCCATTTCGTATTCGAATCTCCAGAAGTAGGTGGGCTTACCTCCACCACCACCAGCAGCAGATCGTTTCATGTCATCTTCCAAGCTCAATACATTACAGCCTCCCACTACACTTGTCCATTCCTCCACAGTTTCTCTATCTGAAACCACCAACTCATTGACACCATGGAATGGCTGCCTCCCTGCCTTCGTCTCTTCAGGCTTCAAGCACCATCTGACGTGGACTTTGTGCTTCAATTGGGCAGAAGGATCACGCTCAATCTTGGCCACTCTGGCCACTGACGTGGATGCCCCACATCGGAGGCGCACGAAGCTGTCAACTGTGATCCACTCGTTGGTACCGCGAAGGCGAAGGCGTTTCGCCTCTTTGCCGCTACTCTGTGCGGTGGAGACCGCGGGATCTTTGCTGCTCCTTGCCGTGGGGACCGCGGAATCTTTGGAGACAGGCCATGCGGCCTTTTGTTTTCCTCTTTCCTTCACCTCCACTTTGCTAGTTGGCGCTTCGTCGTCGCCGCCTGAGCTGGCTATTACCCTACTAGAAAGTGCCACCCGGTAACGTTCTGCATCATAGCTGTCGTCTTCGGAGCCGGCTATTACTTTAACAGAAGGTGCCACCCTGAAACGTTCCGCATCACAGGTGTCGCCACTCTCTGTGCTCGAGTCAACCGCAACTTCTTTCCCTTCCGCCATCATTCTATGCAGTTATTGAAATTTGACTTGTGTTCTTCACCCTGAAATATAAAATCTATGACAGTTATATTCGTTTGGTGATTGATTTTTTTTTTAAATAAAGGAAAAATGTAAATTTGTTTTAATAATAATTTTAAAAAAGAGTATGGATTATATATATATATATATATATATAATGGTGAATACATTATTTGTTGGAGTAAATCAAAATTTTCAGCTACAACTATACCACTAAGTGTATATTCAATAAACTACAAGGTACATCAACAATAATTTATGATTTAACAAGAGTCTAGAGACATAATGACCTCACAGCAATGGAATCTATCCCAAAATTCCCCAATTCTTGAAGCATTATAACAAAGGGCCAAACACCTACCTAAAAATTAAACTTTGGGTGATGGGAGAACAAACCATGCTCCCACCCACATGCGATTTTAGTGAAAATTCTTTTTATAAATCTATAAATCAAAAGAACTTACATTCATAATTTTTTTGGCACATCCTAATAAGAGACTAAACCCTATACATACAAATATAAGAGACTAAACCCTATACATACAAATATATTTTTTTATAAGTTTTTTATATCTAGTATTTATAAGTTTTTTACATCCAATATCTTTTATATCTTCTATCAATTCATACCAAATTGCATAGAATTATATAAAGGAAAAAAAACTATTTACAACTAAACAATTCACTGAAAATTAAAAAACAAAAAGATTTCAAAATCATTATAAAAAAAAGGATTAAAAGATACATGTAAGTCCTTTTTTTTTTCCTTTTACCCTAACCTTTGCATAAAGAATCAGCCATTATAAGAAATAGAAAAAAGATTAAAAGATACATGTTACCCTAACTTTTGCATAAACCATTAACCATTATAAAAAAAAAATTAAAAGATACCTGTGAGCCTTTTCCTTTTTCCTGTTACCCTAACCTTTGCATAAACGATCAATGCCAAATCTTTCTGTATAAAGCTTAAGTGATTCTATCTCCATCAAAATGGGGATATTTATACTTAAACTTTCTATTTCCCGCCCAATATTTAATAAATAGAATAAGAAATTGAATATTGAGATTTCAATTTAAATTATATATTAATATAATATCGATAATTAAACGTTCGCCATAATTACTAAATATAATCATTTATTTAGTCCTGACAAGAGTTATAGTGAGAGTGTTGTCAATTATATATATAAAATTAACTTTCCCACTAAAGAATTGACCCACCCCACCACTCGTTAGCTTATATAATATATATATATATATAAGATAACTAATTATTAGTTTATAATATAGTACATTTCATTCTTAACCTTTCGGGATCTAACCAAGCACCCAGAGGGATCAAATTTCTTGAGTTGCAAATCTCTTTTCATTTAAAGTGAAAAGAGATTTGAGGATCCATAGTTAAGCTGGATCTAAGGAGCCTTAATTATTAGTTATAATTAACTAGAGTTAGAATTATTAATTTATTGTTTTTTGTTTTACTTTTATTTATTTTATTTTATTTTTATTGGGTCAAAAATGTTAAAGGTTATAACATTTCTACCATACTGGGATCAAATGTTTACAAAGGAGTTAAGTTTACTTATGAACCTCAAATATAAAGAATTTTTTAAATAAAAAGTGAATCGGTGGGTGTGGAAATTTTGGATAAAATATAATATTACAATATTATATGTTATTTATTACCACCCCGACCCAATAAAAAGTGTCGAGGGGTGGAGGGGTGGGGGGTAATACTAATTAAAATATAATATTATTACATTTTACCTAATATTTCCCATCACACCGCGGTTTAAATATTATATTTTACTCAATATTTGTCGTCACTCCTAATTTTATAATTGAGTTTGTTTTCTTTTCAATTTCAAATATAAAGACAATTTACAATAAGAAGTGGATCCGTTGAGGGGAATATTGGGTAAAATGTAATATTTATAGTATCATGTTTTACCCAATATAATCTAGTAAAAAGTTAATGGAGGTCATTAGAAATATTAGATAAAATGTAATAATTACATTTTTCCTAATATTTCCCTACCGCCCATCATATCTAGAAAAATGGACAAAAACATATCGATAATTTTTAAAATGTAATAGCCAGAAACATATCCATAATTTTTAAAATGTAATAATTACATTTTTCCAAATATTTCCCTACTTCCGATCATATCTAGAAAAATGACCAGCCCAAACATATACTTTTTATTTACCTTTAGAAGCTATATGGATCCAATGCCATCATTTTCTATAGCTAATTATGTATCTAAATATAGCATCAAACTAAGATAGATATAGGCTAGTTTAGATAGATATAGGCTACTTTAATTTCTGCCTTAAATAGGTTACATTGCGCATGAATACCATGGATTCTTAAAACCATGGGTCATTTTTTTTAATTATTTAATTTTTATAGGGTTATTTTTATTTTATTTTCACTGAGTTAAAATGTTTACATTACAATAAGTTACACATGGCATTAGAGCTCGACTCAATGAAGGAATTACATATATCTCTCAACTAAAAAGTATTTTTTTCTTTTATTTTCAATTACTTTATCTCACTATAAAGTATTTTATTTATGGCCAACATTGATTTTTAAAGTAATGTTATTAATTATTCTTTTAAGTGATCTTATGCACAAAATATCTCCCATATGCATATACATATATTAGCAGACACACACATATTTTATTTTATTTTAATGTAACTCCTCATATACTATATTTTAATTTTTTTAATGTAACTCCTAATGTACTATATTTTTTTTTTTTTAATGTAACTCCTCATGTATCGAGTTCTAGAGCACCTCTCGGCGCACTTAATCAGTTAACTATCAATTCTTAAGAGTTAAGATCAAATATTTCAACTATAACTATAACATCAAGTGTATATCTAGTAGCAACCCATAAGATCAATAGTCTTGTTCATGCATGATCATTATAGATGGTAACCATAGTTTCATTTTCATTTCCTCTTCTTTCCTTTACTTTCCTTTGATCCAAAATTCATTTGGAGTGATTCTATCTCCATCCAAATGGGGATATTTATACTTAAACTTTCTATTTCCCGCCCAATATTTAATAAATAAATAAAAACTTAATATTGAGATTTTCAATTTAATATATATTAATATAATATGATATTAACGTTCTCATATTTACTTATATATTATATATCATCATGAATAACGTTGGCAAAGTTTACCATATTAGATTCTTTACCAAAGTTATGAGAGGTTGTCAATTATATATATAATTAACTTTCCACTAAGAATAACCCACCCCACCACTTTTCGTAACGTTATATATATATATAGATAGATAATTAACTTTCACTAAGAATGACCCACCCTACCACTTTCGTACGTTATCTATATATATATATATATATATATATATATATATTATATATATATATATATATATTATAAGATAACTAATTTATTAGTATTAATAATATCAGTTTACATTCATCTTAACTCCGGATCTACCAAGCACCCAGAGGGATCAAATTTCTTGAGTTGGAAATCTCTTTTCATTTAAAGTGAAAAGAGATTTGATCCCTCTTAGATTATTTTTCTTTTTCTTTTTTATTGAGTCAAAATTTTAAAGATTACAACATCTCTACCATACTGGGATCAAATGTTTACAAAGAAGTTAAGTTTACTTATGAACCTCAAATATGAAGAATTTTTTTGATAAAAGAGAATCTGCCAAATCTTGGATAATATATAATATTACAATATTATATGTTGGCCATATTTGTTACCACCCTCACCTAATAAAAAGCACAGAGAGGGATCAAATTTCTTGAGTTGCAAATCTCTTTTAAAGTGAAAAGAGATTTGAGGATCCATAGTTAAGATGGATCTAAGGAGCTTTAATTATTAGTTATAATTAATTAGAATTAGAATTATTAATTTTTTGTTTTTTGTTTTACTTTTATTTATTTTATTTTATTTTTATTGAGTAAAAAATGTTGAAGACTATAACATCTCTACCATACTAGGATCAAATGTTTATAAAGGAGTTAAGTTTACATATGAACCTCAAATATGAAGAATTTTTAAAATAAAAAGTGAATTGGTGGGTGGGGAAATTTTGGATAAAATATAATATTACAATATTATATGTTATTTATTACCACCCCCACCCAATAAAAAGTGGCTAGGGGTGGGGGTAATACTAATTAAAATATAATATTATTACATTTTACCTAATATTTTCCGTCACACCCCGGTTTAAATATTATATTTTACTCACTATTTGTCGTCACTCCTAATTTTATAATTGAGTTTGTTTACTTTTCAATTTCAAATATAAAGAAAATTTACAATAAGAAGTGGATCTGTTGAGAGGAATATTGGGTAAAATGTAATATTTATAGTATCATATTTTACCCAATATAATCTAGTAAAAGTCAACGGAGGTCATTAGAAATATTAGATAAAATGTAATAATTACATTTTTCCTAATATTTAGCTACCTCCCATATGGATTCAATGCCATCATTTTCTATAGCTAATTATGTATCTAAGTTTAGATAGATATAGGCTAGTTTAATTTCACCCTTAAATAGGTTACATTGCCCATGAATACCATGGATTCTTAAAACCATGGGTCATTTTTTTTAATTATTTAATTTTTATAGGGTTATTTTTATTTTATTTTCACTCAGTTAAAATGTTTACATTACAATAAGTTACACATGGCATTAGAGCTCGACTCAATGAAGGAATTACATATATCTCTCAACTAAAAAGTATTTTTTTCTTTTATTTTCAATTACTTTATCTCACTGTAAAGTATTTTATTTATGGCCAACATTGATTTTTAAAGTAATGTTATTAATTATTTTTTTAAGTGATCTTATGCACAAAATATCTCCCATACGCATATACATATATTAGCAGACACATACATATTTTATTTTATTTTAATGTAACTCCTCATATACTATATTTTAATTTTTTTAATGTAACTCCTAATTGTATATATATATATATTATATATATATATATATTATATTTAATGTAACTCCTCATGTACGAGTTCTAGAGCACCTCTCGACGCAATTAATTAGTTAACTATCAATTCTTAAGAGTTAAGATCAAATATTTCAACTATAACTATAACATCAAGAGTATATCTAGTCGCAACCCATAAGATCAATAGTCTTGTTCATGCATGATCATTATAGATGGTAACCATAGTTTCATTTTCAATTCCTCTTCTTTCCTTTACTTTCCTTTGAGCTAGTAGATTCATCTAGAGGTTTGGGAATTCCTCTCTTTCTTAGATCTCGTTCCTTTTCTTTTCCTTTTACTTTTGACTCTTGATTATACTTTGAGTTGGCCTTCCCCTTTTAGACACAACCAATGCATGGGATTTGTAACTTCTCAATGTGCCCATATTTATGAGCTTATGTTTCTCATGTTGCAAGCCTAATTGTGTGAAAATTTGAGATGAATGCAACATACTCTAGAGCCAAATTACAATATTAGAAGAATAAATATTGATTTTTTTCAAAACTACTCAAATTTAACGATTTGAGCTAATTTTCAAGGATGCTATCTAACATCTCACCCTGATTCCTAAAGAAAGTCTCCAAGGGGGTCCAAAATTCATTTGGAGTGGTGCAAGCTTCAACATGAAATATAAATTGATAAACATAGCTGATTGAAGGCCTGGTCCATGTAGTTGAAATAATTGGATTTTTCAACTATGGAATTTGGTTCAATCTTGACTGCCATGTCTATCCAATACAATTGTCTACTTCTAAGCCGAAGTGAATTCTTTGGATTCCATTCAAAATAGTTATATGTTTTGAGAATTACTGAAGGTGGAAACTCCATTATTTCCAATAGCTCCAACCTTCATATTTCTCCTTACTAGGTCCCATGGACTCTAATACCATCTAAAATTGTAGCTAAACATACATAGAATAGATGATCCAGGTGGATGTTGGTGGCCACCCACCTATCCCATTTGGACCCCCACAATTGTCTCTTTCAGCTTTTTCAGTTACCTAAATTGTAGCACAATTTACTATTTTTAGCAGTTTTTCGGGTCGTAAACTTCTAGAGTCGTTTTGAGGCCCTAAACGACGTTGTTTGGGAAATTTGGGGGCAACATGGGTCAATGGATCAATCTTTCCCTTCCCAAAGTGGTAGTTCTCGGATAGATATTTCTAACGAGCTATCATACGCGTCAAACAGAGATCGTATGCC